>SJYC01070655.1:0-137886 GCA_006408675.1 Madoqua kirkii
CTGGGACCCCCGGCGGCCCCGCAACTGCCTTCTCGAACGGAGATGCCATCCACTGTGATTTCCCACCACCCTGAGCTTGCCCGCCCTGGAGACCTCTGTCTCCCGACTCCCTCCAACTCTGCCTTTACTTCCTGCTGTCCTTCAGCTGCTCCCTCTCTCAGCCCACCCACCCTTCTGGCCTGTCTCCACCATCACTCTCCATTTTTTCCCTGTGGGCTCTGCTCCCACACTCGCAGCTCTGCTCGCCCCTCCCCAGCCCGTCGTTTCTTCCATCCCAGTTGTCAGTGGGGCATTAATTGCTGCCGTCACAAATGTATGGGCTCCAGTTGGCGCTGGAATTGCGGTGCTGCCCAGCAGCCCTGCTTGTCCCTTCTCAGCTGCTTTCCACATCACCGTGGCAGCTCTTTCAGACCTTCACCACTTCCATCAAGCCTCTTCCACTCGCCCTGCCTCACCCCTGGCCCCTGACCTTGCCTTCCCCTTCCCAGAGAAGACAGCAGCCTGCGGTCTTCATCCACTCTCCTGAGGAAGGGAACCACTGTCCACTTTATTCAGTCCCCCAGAACCACACCTGGGGACCGTGCACATCCTTCCTCCTCTCTCCTCCCAGGTCTAGTTGGACCCAAGTCTCCTTTCTTTCTGTGACAAATACAAAACCCCATGAGGACACCCCTCTGCTCCCGCCTGTCATCTTTAAACACAGAAATGAGATGCATTTACAACTTACTAAATAGTCTCAGCCTCCTTACAGCCCTGAGGCACAGCGCAGCCTCCTCCATGGGCCGGCGGCCCCAGTGCACTGTGGACACTGCAGGCAGCCAGTCCCTCCCTTTGGCTCATGCTGACCTCCCTGCTCCTTCCACACCCCTCTCTGCTGCCCACAGCAGATACTACTCCCCGCCCCCTGCCTCAGCCACCCCGTGGGCAGGCCCGCAGGCCCCTGAGGAGGCAGAGACGCAGGTTTTGCTGCATGCGGCAGGGGGCGTGCCAGCTCCCATCCGGTCTCTGCATTTTGGGCCTGCTGCGGTTCTCTGTTCCTCATCAGGTGCTTTTCATGGCCACTGAACATGCAGTGACTCCTGTGAGGTATGAAATTCACTAAATTGGGCATGATAGCATTATTATCACCATGACTGCTGCGATTGCCAAGAGCTGCAATTTCTTGAGCTCTCACTGTGTGATGTACATGGTCTAGTTTCCTCTTCCTACCCACCCCAGGGGGAACGGGCCCGCTGGGAGTTCATCCTCGCTTTAGAGGTGAAGAGGCCAGGGTTCCGAAGTGTGTGCTCATGTGTGTTGGCAGTCCGGGCTCCTGAGGCCCATCTGGTGGAGGATGACTCTGGGGTCGCCTATGGTGCTGGATATCCTAACCAGGAGTTTCTCTCCCATCCTAGGCTCTGAGCCCCTGACACCAGCATCTGGATTATCTTTATCTCTGTGACTGGGCACAGGGCCTGGTAGCTGGTGGATTTTCAGAACTGTGTTGGCTGTGAACTCTCCCTTCGGTGATGTCGCTGTCCTGGGCTACTTGTCTCTGCTCGGGGTAAGAGATGTCCCTTTTCCGGCCTGATGTCTTCCTTTTCCTCTTTGGTCCCATCTCTTGTTCACAGCTTTTAGTCTCTCCTGCTGGCTTTTCTCTTCTGCTTATAATCATACCTAAGGCTCCCTCCTTTTTGTGGTCTTAACTCCCGAGTGGATACACCATCACTTCTTCTCCAAGCATCTGTGCTACAGCCGGGACCCCCAAGGGGGCTCCTGTTGAGGGCTTTGCTCTGCGGTTGGTGGTGCCGAAGCCAGTGAGAGGTCTCTTCCCATGGACTCAACAAATCTCATTCTGAAATCTCAGGTTTTTACTTTTTTTCAAAAGCAGTTTTAATTTTTTTAGTGTTATAAAATATTTTAATCATGTGGGAGGATTATGTTATAAACACCCATATATGCACTGCTCATATTTAGCAAACGTTAACATTTTAGAGTTTTTGCTTCAGACCTTTTTGTTTCTTTTTATGGATCACAGATATGGTGAGAACCACAGTGGGCCCTCCTTCATCCCAGTCTCCCTCTAATGTAGGAGACACTGTCCTGGCTTGGGGTGTCCCTCCCACGCAGGGTGTTATGGTCGCACCGCACGTGTCAGAGTCCCTGAATAAGAGAGTGCGTGTGGACACCTGGACGCCGCTTATCAGTAGGTCCCTGACCTTGCCCCTCCCAAGCTCAGTGACTGGCTTTCCCTAGACGTGCCCCACACCACATGGAACTCAAATTCTCCAGTGCCCAAACCTGTTTCTTCACCTTCAATCTTATCTCTCTTCTCCATCTTGGGCAGACAGCCTAGTCCTCTTTGGGTTTCTGGGACCATGTGCATACAAGGGCACCTTCTCCTCTCTGTCCACCACCTCTGAGTCCAGGCCTGGTCAGAGTTAGAAGCGTCACTGCCTAGGAGCCCTTCACCTGCTCTCAGCATCTAGAACCCTTGGGGTTTCTGCACTTTCACCCTCACTGAGACTGAGAGGATCTTGTCACGCCTCTGCTTTTCCTTCCTGGACTCCTTGCCACACCTGAGTGACCACCACAAATATCAGTGGGACCCTGGAAACCTTACCTATCTGATTTCCCTGGCCCTTCAGCCTTCGCTTTGCCATCCAGCCGCCGCCCCCGTGCTGTTCTCCGGGACTTCTCTGCAGGGCTCATTTCTGCACATGAGTGTGCTGTCCTCTCCCCTCTTCTTGTTTGGTGTACTGGTTTCCTGGGGCTACCTGAGGACTGTGTTGCAAACTGGGTGGCTTAGAACAACAGAGCTTTATCTTCTCACAGTCCTGGAGGCCAGAAACCAAGATCCTGGTGTGGTCCAGGTCATGCCTGCTCCAGAGGCTCCAGGGCTCCATTTCTGCCTCTTCAGCCCCTGGCAGCTGCTGGCTTCCTTGGCTTGTGGCCGTGTCACTCCAGGCTTGGCCTCCATCTTCACACGGCCTCTCTCCTCTTGCGTCTCTCTCCTCCCATCTTTCTCTTCTGGAAACACCTGTGGTGCAGGTGATGACATGCCCACCCTGATGACCTTGGGTGACAGCGGGATCATCAGCTTCGTCACATCAACAAAGAGCCTTTCCCCAAGGTCACCCTCAGAGATTCCAAGGTTTGATGGGGACAGAACCTTGGGGTGTCACCCTTCGCCCCGCCGCCCTGGCAGGCTCCTCAGTGCCTCTGACGTCTGGCTCCGCCGCTGCTTGGGGCCTCCCCCTGCCACGCTGGGCTGCTGCCTCTGGCCTCTCTGCTGCCATGTGCCACTTCTGCTTTGTGCTCTCTACTGTCCCCACTCTTGGCAGGTGCTAGACACTCAGTAACTGTGTGACACCTCAGAGTGACTGACAGCTTTCCCTGCCTGTAGTCAGATACTGAGTACTGTCACGGGTGCTGAGTAATACTGCTGGGGGTTCCCTTCCCGCCCCCACCCGCTCCCCCTGGCTTGCTGCAGTGGCCGCCTTGCTGACCTTCCTGCCCCAGCCTTTCATCACCGCCACTGCTGGAATGATGTTTCTAAAACACTGTTTTCATCCTGACACCTGCTCAGGAACTTGGATGTTACAGCCTCCAGGGCTCCAGTCTCCCAGGCTTGGCCCCCACCCTCACCTTATAATCACCTGCGACTCTGCCTGGCACATTTCTGGGTCCCGTTGCTGTTTTCCTGCTCTCTATCACTGCGATGAGCTGCCGGTTTCATTACTTCCTCCACAAATTGGAGCTTCCTGTGCTTTCATGTCTCCAAAAAATTCTCTTTCCAGCTCCTTAGGAGCCCTCTGAGCTCTAGTGTCTGCTCACCTGGTGCAGAGGACAAGGGGAAGGTAGCCCCTCCCCCCCCCCCCCCCCCCAGCTTTCCCTTCTCTGGCCTGAGGAGCATTTACGCCTGTGTCCCGCCCCGAGGGACAGATCCTCCTGGCCCACACTTTACAGAGTGTCTGGGGACGGCGCTGCCTTTCCACCCCCATGCCTGCATGGTACCCCCCACCTCTGGTTCACTCTACAGTGGGAAGACAGGCATCAACATGTCATCATACAGGGAAAATGCATGTGCGCGCGCGTGTGTGTGTGTGCACGCACGTGTAGAACTCCTGTGTAGGAGATGTGAAAGCGGAGTGGGGCCTGGTTAGGCCATTAGAGTACAGCTGGGGAACCTGACCCACACGGGGAGGTGACGTGTGACCTGAGCGCTGAGGAGCAGCAGGTGCTGTTGGCAGCCTAATCTAAGGCCTCAGGGAGGATGGGAGGCCAAAGGAGACCTGCGAGCCTCAGGGGAGCAAGAAGGGGCTGGCTCGGCACTCGGTTTAGGGAGTCTGGTCTTGATCCTGGAAGCGCTTGGGCTCACACTGTGCTGCCCCTTTTCACCTCTTCCAGGTTAGAAAGTCAAGTCAGGAGGTGCTGTTGATGCTGCTGGAGCAAGAGCTCATCTTTCAGCACGACACTGAAAGTAAAGTGTGCCCTGTGCTGCGGGTGCCGTGGGCCCCCGGCGGTGACGATGAGTACAAAGCTGAAGGAATGAACGTTAGTCTGTGTGGGAACAGCAGCCCCATGTCTCTGCTGACTGTCCCAGAACTTGGCGTGAGTGTGACTTTGAGCATCCTGTGCATACAGTGGTGACCAGCACTGACCCCATAAACAAGGCAGCTGGCAATGCAGACTCAGTCAGAGAAAGTTCACAGTTCAGATCCAAGTGATTATCCTTATACCCAGTTGTTTCATGAAGGCAAAGCTTGGGACTCAGCATGATTCTGGCAGAGGTGAGGCCGCTGGCGAGGTGCTGAGATTTCTAAGTAAATCCTTGAGCCACCTGGGATCATGGGCCCCTTTTCCCAAATGAAGACCCGAGGTGGTGTGGGAAATGCTTTTAGGTGCTACTTGGACAATTTTTAAAAATGGAATGGACATGGATGTCTGTTTTATAAAGTAAGATGAGACTGAACTGGGCATGTCAGCAAATAAGAATCTCTCTGGAGAAGGCAGTGTCCTGTTCATCGCAGTTTGGGAAACACCGTGATATCTGTGCTTTCACCAGTAAAGGTATACAATGAAAGGATGAGTATAAGCACCGACCGTCTTCTGCCTTTAGTAGCGAAGTTTGTGGTATCCTTGGGTTTGTAGGATTCTACACCCATTATGAAGTGATTATATAAGCAAGGACTTTCTCCTCGCTTCCAGAGCCCTTACTCACAAATGAGCTGCAGAGGAGGCAGTGCTGGCCTCCACTGGCCACCCTTGGACTGAGAGCCCAGCTTGTCCCTGCGCGTATCCTTCATGGCTCAGGGGAAGGTCATCCAAGGCTACCGTGTGTTCTGTAGCTGCTGCTCCCTCCCCAGGGACTCTGGCAGGTGGTGCTGCACAGTCCATCCCTTTGTGTTGGCATCACATAACCAAGGGTGATGCTAGTGATAAAGAACCCACCTGCCAGTGCAGGAGAATCAAGAAATGTGGGTTCAGTCCCTGTCTTGGGAAGATCGTCTGGAGGAAAGTATGGCAACCCACTCCAATACTCTTGCCTGGAGCCTGGTGGGCTATAGTTAGGGTTGCAAAGAGTGGGACACAACTGAAGTGACTTAGCATATACACACAGCACAGAAGTAAATAGCTCCAGGATTATTCCAGCATTTTGAGGGAAATGCACAAGGATTTTTAAAAAATCTTAAGCCTTAATTATGAGTACAATAAGATGCAGTTGTTTCCTTGGTTGCAAAAGAATGATGTTCAAGAAAGGAATTCTAGTGCAGAAACATTACACATCATGGAGCTAAAAATTTGTAATACAGCATCAGAGCATTTGATCATCATTCTTCATTTATGTAAAAGTTGTTCTCAACTATGAGTTAAAGGTCCGGCTTTTTAACTAATTTAATTTTTTGCATAATCCATATGTTTATAAGATGAATCAGGCTGAAGAATAATTGATTATTAAAATTCAAATTCTCCAGGGTTCTTTTATAAATTTCAAGTTTCCCTGTAAGAAATTAAATTTATTTTGCAAAGTGAACCTAGATAATATCATTTAGTTGGGATATCTGGCAGCTGAGTGGTGAACTTTGCCAATTAGATCTTCGTTTTTGTTTGAAAGTTGGCTAGGAGAGTTTCCAAGGCTACAACTGACAACCAAATACCTTATCCCTAAAGCATGATGATAGCATGACAAATAATTCTAAAGGCATTTTTGCATGATTTTTATTTTGTTTTGTTTCCAGCCACTCCATTCTTGTCAGCAGTATTCTTTTTTTTTTTTTTTTGCAAAAATATTTGGAAAATATAATGTCTTCAAAAAGCTCTCTTCACATGTCACTTGCAGAACAAATTAATTCACATAAATTGTATTTTTCATTCAAAATGGGTTGCCAATTTCATAACTTGAAATGTGCAGGCTTTTAAATGTGGCTGCAAAAAGCAAAAATGATCTTGACCTGTGCCCAGGTAGAGGCATATCTGCATTTTAGAGGATTTCTGAAAGGCTACCACTTCTCTTCCCTTGGAGCCCCAACGGGAACAGGACTTTGGGTGCCTTTGCCTGGCCTGTGTATACTTGGGTTGGACTCAGAAGCTCCCTCCCTTGTTCCTTGGAGGCCAAGAGTCTAGGAGCAGTCTCACTCCTTAGGACCCCGGAGCCCTGGAGCACAGAGACGCTGTTCTCTTTTTAGCAAGGAAATAACAGTAGGATAGGAGTGGATTTCATTCTTCAAGGAACAGAGACCACGTGTGTGACTGGCAGAGCTCCCTTGGGAAGACAGGTTCTCATTTAGCCAGTCTGAGTGACACCTTCAACACCGTGGCTATCGATGTGTATTTGTAAGGAGGTGATAGGAGAGAAAAGAAGCGAATTGCAGTGCTCCGATGTTCTTGTGTTTTGGGCTTTCTTTGCAGCCTGTAGTGTGAATATTGCTACATACATGTGCTCACAAACACATGCACTCTTGAAACAGTGCTGTTTTGAAAAGATTGCTTCTGCTCCAAGGCATCTGCACGCCTCCATAGACAAAAACGTGTGTCTATTCATTAGACTTTACATTCTCTCTGGAAGTTACAATCAGTTGACTCTGATGCCAGCAACCGTAGTGTACACATGACTGGGAGTATCAGAGCTCGCCAACTGGATGCGTCCTGGGCATTTAAAAACTGAGTTATGCAGTGCAGATTATGTGTACTACGTGGTGGCTTCCTATGTCCTGGTTTCTCGCATAAACGTGGTTTGTTTCATGAAGTCTGTCTAATATGCCAGGTGACATTAGCTACTCCCTCCTTCACACAGAAGACTGGGCTCCTTCCTATCTGTCTTGTGTCATTTAGCAATCAAATTGCAAACATCATTTGTTTGTTTATTTCTCCTTCGAAATGGTGCACTTCTTAAACACAGGTGGCTTTCTATCACCAGCACCCAGCACAGTGCCAGGCCCAGAGTCAGCACTAAATAAATGTTAGTTGTTGAATGAATGAATTGGTAAAACCTGGAAGCGCCGTATCCTGTAATTATATCTCGACAGCATAAACAGGCCACCGGAGACCAATTACAATTCCTCTTGTTTGCAGGAAGGCCATTAGCATTCTGAGATTATAACTAATTGTCAGAAGCCTATTTTTCTCTCCCAACACGTTTTTGCATTAAGGCTTCCTCATTTTTTGTTGTCATTCCTATTTTTAAGCTCATTTTTATTTGTGCATTCATTTAAAAGGAACATTGCGGTTCCCTACTGTAAAGAATAGCTGGGTCCCAGCAAAAACGTGAAAGTGGTCATTCCACACATGTGGTTCCCAGGGCCAAGGGAATGTCATGTCTCGTCACGCGGTGTGCTGACTTTCTAATGATTGTGAATTTGTTTTGTATGGGCAGTAATAAGGTCCTGTGGGTGTGGCCAATGGAGAGAGTGGATGGAGATGCCGGCCTGTTGCCCGTTACCCTGGATACGGAGCCTCATGTCTCATTTCTGTGGTTGTCACTTCATGCAGCTCCGCTGAGCACCAGATTAGCAATACGTGTCTCCTAAATCCTGAAGACACACCCTTCTCCTTATTTGAGTTGTGGGGCTAGTTCCCTCTCCCCCTGCCCCACCCCATTTGCATCTCTTTTCCCTCTTGTCTGCTGGGTGCAGATTCCAAATAGAATAGTTGGTGAACTGCTAACCAGGAGCTTGCTTGGCTATAAAATACATAAGTAAATAAATGCAGTGCTGTGCAGCGGGCAGAGTAAACGAGTGATGGAAAGTCCTTCTTTCTTCTTCCCCTTTTCTTTTCTTTTTTTATTTTGAGGAGGATGGGAGAGTTCTTTAAATATTTTTTGGAATAATTTTTTATTCTGTCTTAATTTCAAACTTGTAGAAGAGTTGCAGAAATAAACTGCTGTATACCCTTTGTCCCACTTCACCCGTGGTTTATATTTATCTCTGTTTAATCATATCCTCTTTCTTTACACATGTGCACACACACACTTCTCTCTCTCTCTCTCTATATATATATATATATGTATATATATACACATATACTTACATGTATGTGTGTATATTTTTCTGAGCCACTTTAGAGTAAACTGGAGACACTGTTTCCCCTTTAGTCCTAAATACTTCAGTGGATGTTTCCTAAAAACAAGGAAATTTTCTTTTAAACATCCACAGTAAATTGATTAAAATCAGGCAGTTTAACCCTGATGCAATACTAATACGTCATCCACGGTTCATGTTCCAGTGTTGCCGTTTGTCCAGGATCACCCCTGGTACTGGATGGCTGCACGTCCTTTGTCTCCTTGGGCCTGGGATGGATGTGGAGGCTTTCTCTGAACTTTGTAACATGAACGTGTGGGAAAGGGACAGGGTAGTGCTTCCAGTGAAAGAAGAAAAAGTGAAAGTGTTAGTCGCTCAGTCATGTCTGACTCTTTGCAACCCTATGGACTGTAGCCTGTTGGGCTCATTTGTTCATGGGATTTTCCAGGCAAGAATACTGGAGTGGGTAGCCATTTCCTTCTCCAGGGAATCTGCCTGACCCAGGGATCAAGCCTGCATCACTCACGTTGCAGGCAGCTTCTTTACCATCTGGGCCACCAGTCTCCCAGGTTAGGCTCGTGTGACGTTTCCTGGTGACTGTAGAGTCCAGCTCGGCGTTTCTGGTGGGAAATGTAGGGTTGTGCTCTTGTGCGTCACATCAGGGGGCCCAGGACTTCGGTTTGACCTGATGTTGGCAATGTGAACTCTGGTAACTTAGACAGAGGTGGTGTCTGCCAAGTTCCTCTGCGCTTCTTTTCCCCTCTGAATATAATAAGGGGAGTTATTTTGCAGCCACACAAGTTTGTTGTTTATCAAACTTTCACCCACTCATGTTAGTGTCCATCGATGATTCCAGCTGACATTGTTGTGAAGTGTCCCATCTCCATTATTTGCTAACATTCTGTTGAGATGTTCACATCTATATTCAAGAGGACTATTGTAGGCAATTTTCTTTTCCTATTATGTTTTTGTCAGGTTTTAGAATCAGGGTTATTCCAGCTTCAGAAAATGAGTTGGGAAGTATTCCCTGCTCTTCTATTTTCTGAAAGATTTTGTTTAAGATTGGTGTTATTTTTCCCTTAAATATTTGTTAGAATCCCCCAGTAAAACGTCTGGCTCTAGGGTTTTCTGAGATGATTTTTGATGACAGATTCAACACAGATATGGCCTGTTCACATCTGTTATTTCATCTGTGTCATTGGGTAAGTTGTATATTTTCGGGAACTTATTAATTTCATCTAAGTTGTTAATTTATTGGGATAAAGTTGTTTACAATATTCACTTATTCCTTTACTCCCTGGGAAGATCTGAAGTATTATCCCTTCCATTTATAATATTGGTAATTTCTGCTGTTTATTATTTCCTTCCTTCTACTTACCTGAGTTCAATTTGCTTGTAGTTTTCTGGTTTCTTCAGTTCAGTTCAGTCGCTCAGTCGTGTCTGACTCTTTGTGACCCCATGAATCACAGCACGCCAGGCCTCCCTGTCCATCACCAACTCCCAGAGTTCACTCAGACTCACGTCCATCGAGTCGGTGATGCCATCCAGCCGTCTCATCCTCTGTCGTCCCCTTCTCCTCCTGCCCCCAATCCCTCCCAGCATCAGAGTCTTTTCCAGTGAGTCAACTCTTCTTAAGGATAAAGCTTAATTTTTCTCAATTTGGCTTCTTTTCTACTTTAAGGGTTTAAACCTACATGTTTAACGTTAGTGTCTTTGCCATGTATTGGCTCTTACTAAAAGGTGACTTTATCACCGGTAGTAATCTGTATCTTGCAGTCCACTGAGATAGTACGATTAATATAACCACTCCAGCATTCTCATGCTTACTGCCCATCATAGTATATCATCAGTTTACATCTGTTTAATTATATGTCTATATATGTCTTTACATTGAAAACATTCTTCCTTTCGTTGGCATAGAGTTTGGTCTTGCTTTTATATCCAGTCTGATAGTTTCTGCCTTTTAATTGGTGTGTTTATCACACTTATGTTTAATGGAATTATTGATATATTTGAATTTAATTCTGCCACTTTTTTTGTTTTCCATTGATCTCGTTTGTTCTTCTGTTAATTCTTTCCTGCCTTCCTTGGGCTAATTGACTATTTTTGTAGTATTGCATTTTAATTTCTCTATTGAGAATTTTCAAAAAATATAGTACCTTGCCACAATACGGTTCCCTCAGCCCCCTCCTCTGCTATTGTTTTCACATACGTTATGACATGTACATTACATGACAATCCCGGTAATATGATATTACAATTTTTTATTTGAACAATTCTAAGTTTTAGAGCAAGTAAGAAAGAGAAAAAATATTCATAGGCTTTTATACCCACATTTTTACCATTTTTGATGCTTTTGTTTCCCTTCCTTGGTCTGAATGTCCATCTGATGTCATTTCCCTTCAGTCTGAAGAACTTACTTTAGTACTGTTTTTAGTTTGGTTGGCTGCTGATGAAATCTCTGTTTTCATCTGAAAATGTCTTTTTTTTTTGGCCTTCAATTTTGTATGATAGCTTTACTGGATATAGAACTGAGGTTTGTTCTCATTTTTCCTTGTAGCACTTTAAAGATACCATCCTGCTATCTTCTGGAGAGGCAGCTGTCGTTCATATCATAGCCCTGTGTAGAATATCCTTTTTCCTCTGTCAGCTCTTTCTTGAGATTGTTCTCTATGTCTTTGTAGAATGGGTGTTTTTCTAGCTTTGTGTTTCTTAAAGTCCTTGGATTTGTGTGTTGATGCCCTCCAGTTTTTGGCTATTGTTCCTTTAAGTGCTTTTTAAAATCTCTTTTTTCTTTCAATCTAGGACTTGGATTACATAAAATTGGAACCCTATATTGTCCAATTAGGTGTTTGAGTTTCTGTTTTTATTTTTTTAAGTGATTTTTCTGTCTGATGCTCAGATTTGGTGATTTTCATTGCTCTTCAAGTTCGGTGACTCTTTTCATCACCTCCAATCTGTTGTTAGGCCTCTCCATTACATTTTTTTTTTTTTACCATAGTTATTTTGGTTTTTAGTGTTGGAGCTTCCATTTTTGACCTTTTTTGTAGTTGACATATCTCTACGATGTAGAGATTCTCTGTATGTTCTTTATGCTTGTATTTTAATCCTTGAATATATTTATAAAAGCTCCCTGAAAGTCCTTGTCTGGTGCTTACAACATTTGGATCATCTTGGTGTTGATTTTTGTTGACTGTTTTTTTCTTTACTATGGTTCACTTTTTCCTGTTAACACAAAATTAGTTTTAATTGAATGTTGTTGTTGTCTGACCAAGCTACTGTGTCTTGGTCAGAAGTCTTAATTCTTTTTTATTTCTTTGATGAGATTTCCTATCTCTTCATTTGTTAGAGTATTTTCCTTTTAATTAATAGCTCTTTAAAGCCCTTTTAAAGTTCACTACTTCTAACATCTGGATCTTCTGTGGATTTGTTTCTACTGACTGAGGTTTTCCTTGAACGTAAGTCACATTTCCCCATTTGTTCTCATGTCTATGAATTTTTATTATCTAATGTGTCTTCTTGACGCAACAGTGCAGAAACTCTGGACTCTGTGATTTTCCTCTGAAGAGTGTTGACTTTGTTCTAGAGTCTGCTCTCTCTTCAGTCCTCAGCAGCTGAAACCACACAGCTCCTCTGCCTTCCAGCTATTGCTTCACTCTGTAAACCTTACCCCCTCCCCAGTGCCCACATGGTGCCGAGATCAGCTGAGAGTCTGAGTAAGGTTTAATCTCAGGTAGGTGGGGGCTTTCCCTTGTCTAGCTCTCCTCCAGGATTTCTTCCTCACTTTCCAGCTGCTCTGATCACCTCTATCTCTGTCCTCTGACTTCTCAAGCCAATAAAACGGTAGCTTTTACTTTAAGTTCAGCTACCCTGCATGCTGGTGCAGAATGTGGGGTGCCTTGGGCAGAAAGACAGCAGCAGGGCATGTTGTATCCAAGGTCTGCTCCCTTTTAGTCCTGCCAGTGTTTGGTGAGTCTTTGGTGATGGTCTGCAAGCCAGCTATTCCTATATATCCAACTTCACCAATATTTGGTTTGGGTAACAGGACTTCCCCTCCTTGAGTGTTAGTTTCCTCATCTGGAAAAATGAAGATGAATGATGCTTACGTCATAGGTTTTGAGGAACGTGAAAGAGGGGATGTACATAAGTGGTTCATGCATGTGTTGGGCACACAGTAGGCATCTGGTAAGTGGTAACTCTCAGGCTTTAGACAATCTGAGCAAGACTTGAAAACTGTTGGCCTTCTATTGATATAACTTGACAAAATGCAAGTGAAGGTGTTCTCTGTTTTGACTCCTGGGGTGTTCTGGCAATATTTTGAATATTAGCTTTCAGAATCTAGTTAGTGATCCATGTGAAATCTGTGCTGTGGTATCTCAAGTGACCTGGGTTTTTTCTTGTTATTTGTAATCTGCAAGCTGTCATCAATGCTGAGCAAGAGCACAGTTGAACGCCTGCTGTTCCCTCAATTCTGTGAACTGTGTGGCTACGGGAAGCTCTTTCAAGTTCAGAAGGTGTGATCATGTGGTCTCAAAACTCAGAAAGTTAAAACATCCAAGATCGATTCCTTTAAAGTGCCTGGACTTCCTCAGTAGACATAGTCTGGATGAAAAGCGTGGCCAGAGTAAACTCTGTGAGACACAGTGAATACCGCTGCCGGTTCTCCCTGCCACTCGGGCATGGAGATGGGGCCATGGAGATTCGGGGAGGCGCAGGAGGGAGGGACCTGCTGAGACCTGTCGGCTTGTGCTTAGATGCTCCACCAGGCATGCAAGGCCTCTCACTGTCTGGGCTGAGGGGCTCTAGGACCCTCTTGGGTTTGCCGTCCGTTCTGACTGCACTCGCTGCTCTGCCCTCCCCTTCTATGCCTGATCACTTGGTCGTCAGGGTCTTCCTTCTGAAGGCCATTGCCTCCCCACCCCTCTCCCCCTCCCCAGCAGCGTTCCCCTCCACGTTTCTGTGCAACTGCTCATCTTCTCTGTGGCCTCTCCTCATGGCACGATGTGGAGCCAAGGAGACAGGGCTCATTTACCATGCAGAGAATATTAAGGGTCTCTCTTGCTCTATTGCTAACCAAATGCATTATGTATTGAGACAATTAGGAGCCAGAATGTCCTAGCATGTGGTGCTCAGTTGTACATCTTCTGTTTCCAATGCAGCAAAGGCACCTGGATAGTGCCGAGTGGGCGCTGGACTCGGTAAGTGCTTGTTAGCTGCCTGACCAGCAGAGTAATTGCTCTCAAGCTTCCTGCTTGTTGGTTTTCACAATTTGTTAAGACAAAAAGAAATCTGAGAATAATGAGCATGCGTTTTGCCTCTTTAAGGTGTGTGCTACAAATTTTGGTGATATTTGTCACGCTGTCAGACAAGAAGGCCCTGAACAACTTTTGGTACGTGACATTTTGCAAATTGTAATTGCCGACGCATATCTTAGGGCACTTTTGAAATTATTGGTAAAGTTTTGTCTTTATGAGCCTGTTACTTTGGAACGGCAGCTCAATTTTGCATTCATCAGTTTCAGGTTTCTTGACTCCAGGAGCTAAGGTTTCTCTTAAGCACCGGCTGGCTGGTTGCGAGGTTGAGCAGGAGCAGCCCCTGCTTCTTTCCTGGGGGCTCCTGCTGTAGCTTCCTCACTGCTCACTTCCCCCAGTCTCTTCTTGCTATCTAAGCCACCCACTCTGTCCCTTCGTGATTGCTCTTTCCATAAACTGTTCCACCACCTCACTGCTGGGCTTCAGTACCTGTGGGACTTTTCTTGGTTTACAGATGAAAATCCAGACTCTCCATTTCCTCCCTCCCTGCCCCAGTCCCTTCACAGGTGCCTTTCCTGTCTCACCTCCATCACCTCCCTCGGGTCTGATTGCTGCTCTAACCATTGGTCATGCAGGTGAATCACGGGGAAGGCGAAAGAGGGGGTATTTTTGATAAAGTCCCTGGTGATTCTTGGCACAGCAGGGTGGAGAACCATGTCACCCTTTGGCTGGGGGCTTTTCAGGGCCTCAAAGCTTTCTGTTCTTGCATATTGCCTCTCTCCCCCACTTCCCTGCTCATTACTACCCACTTCCTTCCAGAGCCTTCCCTGCCTGGGGGGACCCTGCTCACAGTTCACATCCAGCTTGCAGGTGCGTTTGCATTTTCCCTGTTGGACTCACCTGCCACTGTGTCAGAATTAGTTTCTCCCTTCTTGGCATTCTGTAGCATTCTGTTCAGGATGTGTCCCTCACACGCCTCTTTACAGTGTTACTGATGGGGGACCTTCACCTAGTCACGTTGGTCTGCTCCTCCACTGCCCACCGAGCACCAGGTCCCCAGAGAACTATGCTGAGTAAGCACTTGCCACTTTTGTGTGAAAGGGCGTAAAACCTGTATGGTTTGAATTAACCTCAAAAAGTATCATCTTTAAGTTGATTTTTAAATTAAAGTTTAGAAGCTCATTTTGTTCTGTTTAAACTGTAGCCATTCAGCATAATTCTGAAATAATTTTTAGTGGGCTGTTGCCATGAACACACAACGTTATCTCCTATAGCAGACAGGAAAAGAGCAGTGACCAACATACTAATCCTTCTGTAAGTGGATATTTCCACAATCATATGTTTCTATTTGCGAAGCATTTTGGCTAATATATTTTACCTAAGGATATTAAAAACAGTCTTATTTTTAAAGGATAAATTTAAAAAGAGATCATAATCATGACTGCCATACAGATAAAAGATGAACACAGGTCAGAGCATTTATTGAATGCATCGATTAGTGAGATCCAACAACTAGCTTAACTGAAGTGCCCTGAATTCACAGTCACACTGAGGAGGACCGGTGTGAGCTTGTAAATTGACTCACCACCATCCATATCCAGGGTGATGATAACCTATTGCGTTCCATCGCTCCCAGCTTGCCTTCTATGAGCAGGAACAGTCTGCATTACTATCAGGTTTTAACAGTCTGCCCTCTATGACTAAAAGGGAGACTGTGCTCAGACATAAAAAAAAAAAAATCTGCCTGCAATGCAGGTAATCTCGGGTTTGATCCTTGGGTGGGGAAGATCCCCTGGAGAAGGTAATGGCAACCCACTCCAGTATTCTTGCCTGTAGAATTCCATGGACAGAGGAGCCAATGGGTTGCAAGGAGTCGGACATGACTGAGCAACTAACACTTTTACTTATGACTAAAACATCCCCAAAGACCACCTTACCTTGGTCGGTGTGCTGCTTGGGGAATCCAGAATTTCAAAGTCATCCACAATTCTTCTCTACAATTCACATAACAGATACCAGTCATTCAGCCTTTGGGAGGTTTTCTGTATTTATCTTGTTGGATTTAAATTTAACCAGGTCATTTGCTAGGACTAAGGGGTAAAGGAAGTTACTTATTATTTCTGTTTGTTTCAGATGCTTCCTTTTGGACTCATGTCTGGTTCCCTTTTCTGCACCCTTAACTTACGGCTCTGCCTCCACAGCCTCACTGAGCCAGGCCTGCCCTTGCTCAGGATGGCTGAGTTGGACAGCACGGTCCTGTTTGCTTTGGTAGCTCCCGAAGTTTTTTGAGCTCTGCACAGACAGCATGTGGGGGATGTGGAAAGCCTATGCTAAGTGCTTCCTGGCCATGGCCCACAACATGTCCCCTGAGGTCTGCAGGGCCAGACTCTGGCCCCTTTTCATCACACTGATCAGTGACCCCTGCCGATGGGTGAGTGTGGCCACTCTGGGGCCTCAGTGTGGCTTCCAGACTTGTCTCTGTGTCCTGTGTCTTTTCAGTAATGGACCACCTTATTTAGACTTTGTGAGGATTATTAGGGCACCTGAAATCTCAGAAGGCTGGAGCGTTGGTAGCAAACAAATAGTCCAGAAATGAAAATGAGGAGGAGAAAATGTAACTGCCAAGTTACCTTTTCTGTTACAGTCATAAACATGCCCACAGTGATTAATAAGCGCTGTTCACATGCTTTACAAAGTCTGGAATTATTTGATATGGAATTAATATTCTGGAAGCATACAAACTACATGATGGTACTACAGTTTTCCTGATTTTCTATTGAAAAATAGTTTATTTGGAACTTAGGGACTGCTTTTACAAAGCAATACACCTGGTGAGACATGATTTGGTGGATAGCGAGTTGTCTGGTGGTTAGCCATCTATCCCACCTGGAATCAAGTGAATCAGACCCTGTACCCACTGACCCCTTGTCCAGTTGTAGGTGCTCCAGGCTACTTTCCAGTCCCTGGGCCCCTTCATCTCCACCTTTACCAACCCTCCCTGCCCCAGGGCTGGCCTTTATATTCAGGAAGATGGTGCTTTGAACATCTGACCACTGGCTCTGGGTTTGGACTTGGACATCAGCCTGGGCTACTGGGTGCAGGCGGCTGTGGGGACACAGCCTCCGCCTGGTGAGTTTCAGCCGGATAATTATCAGGGTCCCTGCTTCACCTCAAGCGTCCACCTAAAATTCTAGCAATTATCTCATCTGGAGTTTTAGTAACAGTGACCTTCTGGGCAAGATGGAATATTAGAGCTTTAATTATGTAAGAAGCAAAAAGTAATTGCAATAATGATTTTGAAACATGACTACTGGGTTATAAATAATGAAGCTACTGTCTCCTAAATTTAGATAAAATATTCATTGAGAGTAGTGATTAAATAACCTATAAAGAAAATTTTCTTTTACCATTTGATTAATGAAGTTCTTTGGACAGTTCACACAGGGAAAATGTGAAGTCTCCCAAATAGATTTTTGTGCCATAGGATTTTACACGCACATGAAGGTGACGTTCCTGACCCACTGTTCGTCGGCACTACACTGTATTTCTTGTATGTTCTAGTGATTGATCTTGGGTTTTTCTTTTTTTTTCGTCTTCCCTCTGAAGACGATCATTCGAGATGGTTCACAAGCATCTCTCCAGGGTTAATGTTACTCAGTGTGAGAGGAGGTAATTCACATCGCAGGTGTATGGATGTGTAAGGGTGGTGGATCCTTTCCTCCACCCTTCTTCACCAAAATTCACTGAGTTCTTGCTGAAGGTCAGGCCTGGGGCACCACGTCTTCCTCATCAACACTTTCCAACTGGCTTGCGAGTACCCAGGTCTTACCAGGTCCAGCACCTTTTATTTTCTAACGCCTGCCCCCTGGTGGAGGGACTGATGAGCAGTACGTGCAAGAAGTCTTGCCATGCCAAGGGGTGCCAGCACACCGAAGCCAGGGCTCATGCACCACTTGGGCATGGTGGAGGGATTGGCTGCACCTTCCTGTGCCTTTTTCAGTGCACAAAATACCCCCCAGTGGGTCTGAGGGTACTGACTGGGCCTCTCGTCCCCTGTGAGGTTAGTATCTTCTGGCCCCAGGAGACCTGAGAGGTTGGGTCTCCAGGTAGACGGGAGGACTGGCTTGAGAGGACGTGGGCCTCACCTTTTCCCATTTTCCTTCCAGTCTCTTGTTGTTTATTGTTCAGTTGCTCAGTTGTGTCCAGTTCTTTGTGACCCCATGGACTGCAGCGCACCAGGCTTCCCTGTCTCTTACCATCTCCTGGAGCTTGCTTAAACTCATGTCCATTAAGTCGATGATGCCATCCAACCATCTTATCCTCTGTCACCCCCTTCTCCTCATGCCCTCAATCTCCAGTCTGTTATATGGCGCTAAAAACTTGCTTCCCTCAATTTAACCTAGTTCAGCACAGCCAGGCCAGGCAGAGCTAGCTCTGCCCAGAGAACTCTGGGCACTCTGTGCCCGTCCACAGACACCAGCACCTTCCCATGTGTCAGTAGCTCCTCTGGTGGCCTGGTGGAGAATTCTGTCTTGGCTGGAGCAGAGCTGACCAGGCTTGCCCCAGAGATCACGAAGCTCTCCAGTGTTAACGACCTCCCCATCCATGGCCACCATCGACCAGATTCCTGGGCCCACCCAGAGTGTCCTGAGGATGCTTTCAATAATTTCCTTTATTGGCGAACTCCTCTTCCTGACTCAAGCAAGGACTTGGAGCTGCTGCTGAGTGAGGCTGGCCACGGG
Source organism: Madoqua kirkii (assembly GCA_006408675.1). NCBI lineage: Eukaryota > Metazoa > Chordata > Mammalia > Artiodactyla > Bovidae > Madoqua > Madoqua kirkii. Next base: position 18,493 of record SJYC01070655.1, read on the forward strand.
AGGAAGGTGGGATTTCACCCGGGGTCATGCACAAGGGCTATGTGGCTAGGAGCGGGATCCAGAGATTTCTGGATAGCTTGTAAGAGCACGTTGAGAACGATCCAGGCATTCAAGATAACTGTTGTCCATCGTGATTAGAGAAAACGGCATCTTTTTCTGTATGTGCGCTCCCTTGTGTCCCCCTGCCCCCGGGGAGCCTGGCTCAGTCTTTCCCCACTGTCCTCACCCTGGGGATCCCACTATGCAGGTCCCAGCAGGGGTTTCACCTCCTTGCTTTTCAGCCATGCGTGCAAAACTGGAGCCGGCTTTCAGGTAAAAGCGGGCAGTTCTCAGGCACATCCTAAGCAGTGGAAATTTCATTAGCTCCTTGGACCCGGTTCTGTCACTTCCTGTGTGACAATGCCCTTTCTACTTATGAACAGCTAAGGACAGTGCTCCTTTCAGAGCCTGTTAACTCAGCTCTCACCTAAACCTGAAGATGTTTGCCTTTGTGCAGCCAGGAAAAGTACAACTTCTTCTCTGGGGTATTTTTCATGCTGTGACTAGTGTTCCCACAGAGTGTCTGATCTGGGAGCCAGGCCTGCGGTCCATATCCATCATCACGCCTCTTCTTTCTCTAAACACGGCTAGATTTGTATTCTTCCCTGAGTTGGGGAAACTGGAAAAAAAAACAACACTTGCTGCTGTTGCCAGGCAAAGATTTGTGAAGCCTTTCGGGAAAGGAAATGTGAAAATCCAGTTAGCCCTGTGATTATTCTGTGTCTTTAAATTCATAAAGGAAATTAACTCAGCGTTTGCCGAAGGATCAAGCACATGTAACATATCGCTCCTAATAGTTATAGACAAAGGTCTGTTTTTGGAAAATGCATTTCTAAAGCTGAGTTATTCAGTGCCTGGACCTGGACTGGGTGCTGAGGCGGTGATGACAAACAGACACACGAGGCCCTTATGGTCTGGTGGAGGGGACTGTGGAAACAATCCCCTGCATAGGGAGTGTCAGGGGCCGGGGCAGGGGTGGATGCACAGGCCAGGAAGCCGTCCCTCCTGGGAGCAGAGGAAAGGTCTGGGAGAAGACCTGGCAGAGCAGCTGACATGTGAGGCAGGCTTTAGGCAATGGCCAGGACTCTTATCATCTCGAGAAGTCAGGGATGAGTTCAGAGGTTTCCTCCAGTTTCCCCAAAGCATTTGTGAAATCCTGCATGCAGATGCGGACTTAATCTCTTTGTGAGAAAGGACCCACAAATTTCATCAGTGCTCAAACGGATCTGGGACCCCCAAAGATTCAGAAAGAAACCCCACACTGGGGATTCATGCCCTAGCCAAGGCGGGGTGTGGTCTTTGCAAACTCCAAATATTTTAGTGACTCTCTGGGATTTGACTAGGGGGAAACAGAATGCAGGGAGTGCTTTGTATGTGGAGCCGGGGCCTTGGAAACATGAGTTGGTTTTTATAGAAAGGCGCGTGAAATATGTCATTTTCCCTGTTAGGAGAGCCTCAGGTTGTCAAGTCATGGACAGAAAGAGCGAGTAGCGCTGGGGGCTCAGGAGCGAGGTCTTCACTCATCCATGAAGATCGCCTCAGCTCATGCGTGTGCATGTGTGGTGGCAGGGCCGGCAGCTGTCCACTTTATAAATGGGGGACCCCGCGCACTGTGCTTCTGGGCCTCCCAGACAGCAGTGTTCAGGACACTGTGTTGTCTTTCTGTGAAAGATGATGAAGTTAAACTCTGATTTTCCCAACTGAGGCTTTTCGACTTCAGGTTTGATGTTCTGTGCATGGCTGGCGTTCAGCTGGACTGAAGTTAATGTCTGTAAACCTCAGCATCTCAGCGAGAGCTCGTGTGGGGGCTGGGGGGTGGGGTGGGGTGCTGTGCTTGTGCAGCGCATTTGCATCCAGCCTGTCTTATTGTAAAGCCAAATCCAGTTATTAAAATTCTCGAAACTTCTCTTCTGACAGCTCAAGTTCAGGGATTATCAGCTGCATGGAGAGCTGCCCAGCTTGACTCTGTGAACAAGGCCTAGCACCAGCCAAGAGAAGGGCCAAGTGAAGTGTCCATGCCAGGTCCCATCCCTGCCCCTGACAGCCAGGGCCCCCCCTGACCTCACCACCGTGGGGCGAGCTCTCTGCAGCCGGGATATTAGCAAGCACGTTAAGTCTCTGCCCTGTCCCTCTGTCACCGAGGATGTGACAGAAATCACAAAGCTGCATTTTCTTTTATTAATATATCCTGGCAGAGATGATAAATGGCAAATTTAATTTTATTCTTAAGGTCATGTGTTGGATAACTAGACAACCAATCAATGGGGTGATTGATAACACTGACTCTCCTCCACGAAACAGAGGTGGGAGACCAAAAAGCGCCTTCCCCCCATCCCCAGAGATGACGAGACCTGCTTCTTTGGGGGGAATTAAATGTCTAAAGGCTCCATCTCACCACTGACCGACATTCACATCTTTCAGTGATGAGAGGAAGTGAGTTCATGCAACTCCTGGACTGTAAAGTTGACAGCGGCCTTCAAGCTGTGTGTCACCTCCAGCCTGTCCTGCGGGCCTCCTCCCACACCTGGCTGCTCAGGATGGAGTGGTGTATGCTGTTTCTTGGAGGAGAGATTTTGAAAAGCCAGTAGCTCATCACTTTTTCTCCTCTAGTCTGGAGCCAGTCCAGGTGAGACCTAGACTCCATGTCTAGGGCAAGGAGGAAGCCCAGCACTTCTTTCTTAAAAAAAAAAAATTATTGGACTATAGTTGATGTGGGCTTCCCTGGTAGCTCAGATGGTAAAGAATCTGCCTGCAATGCTGGAGACCCAGGTTCGATTCCTGGGTTGTGAAGATCCCTGGAGAAGGCAACCTACTCCAATATTCTTGCCTAGAGAACTTCATGGACAGAGGAGTCTGGTGGGCTACAGTCCATAGGGGTCACAAAGAGTCAGACATGAGTGAGCAACTAACATAGTTGATGTGCAATGTGTTAGTTTCAGATGTACAGCAAAGTGAATCAGTTTCACATATCCACTAGTTTTTAGACTCTTTTCCCATGCAGGCCATTAGAGAGCATTGAGTCGAGTTCCCTGTGTTACACAGTAATTGTTATTAGTTATCTATTGTGGTGTGTCTATATCAACCGCAGTCTCCCAGTTTACCCCTCCCCCTGCCAGGTCTCCTGGCAGCCATATGTTTGTTTTCTACATCCATGACTCTATTGTTTTGTAAAGAGGTTCATTTGTACCTTTTTGTTTAAATTCTGCACATAAGCGATATCATATGATTTGGCATTTATTTCTTACCTTAAGTTTCTACAACTTTCCAGCTTGCTTGTGGTTAGAGGCTCTGCCTTCCTAATTCCTCCTAAGCTTGCACGTGGACCCCCCTTGAGCTGAGGTCCTTCCTAGGTAATGGTAAACCTATCGAATTAAAATCAGCAAGGAGTCTGTGCTTATGAAGTCATGGTGTGTTGGCACTCTTTCATTTTTATATGCTGTGATGGGCAATCTTCAAAATTGTGGTCTCCAGGGCCAGAATACCAATTGTTTGTCCATTCTCACAGTTTATATTTTGGTTTTCATGATTAAACTAATTTATCACCTCCCTTTACCCCCATTGGTTCACTCCAGTAAAGGAAAACAAAAGACGAATCAAAACAAAGCAGTCCAAATCCTAAATGTTTAAGAGTTTGTTAAGGTTGCCTTTGACTAGTAAGGGATGAGATGATATCCTGTTTTGCTGATTTGTTTAAAAAAATAGGCAAGAAAGCTCACATTGTTACCCTTGTTGCCTGGAGTATAAAAACCATCTGTGTTAAGTGGAAAGGTGTGGTCATGTTTACCTTGGTGGGAGACGTGGTACTCTTTGGGCTTCTTTGTCATACATGGACATGGAAACAGAAAAGAAAGAACAGATACTTCCGAGCTGGTCCTTTTGAGTGATGGATCTTGAAGGGTGTACATAGTTGGGCTTTTGGTTTATCGTGAGGTATGTCAGGCAGCTTGAACTTGACTCTTAGTTTCCTAAAGGGTCAGTCAGGATGCTTCTAATTGCAGAAGAAGAAAAAACAATCAAACCAAAAAACCTCAAAGAGCTTAAGCAATGAGGCAGAAGAGGAGGTAAAGCTGGGAGACCGGTCCCCTCAGCCCTTGTGTTGACCCTGGTCCAGCTCCCACTCTGCCATCTTTGTGTGCTGACTCAATCCAGAGCTGTCCAGGGGAAAGAGGGTCTTGTTCTTCCCACTTGTCTCTTTTGACTGCCTGGTGATTTTCTGGGGAAATGACCTCCCAGCTCCTTCTGGGGTTGCCTTGATTTGGGGTGGTTTACTTAAACCTTAACTTGGCTCTGAGAATAAGTTCTGTATATAATGATGGCACTGAAGACTTGGGAATAAAATTAATTCCTGGAGGAAGAAAAATGATCTATTATTTATTAATCTCTGTGAATTTATTAACTTGGAGAAATTGAGGTCTTAGGTTATCACATCAAAATATTTCTGTTTTATCATGTCCCTCTATTAAAATGAGCAGTACATTTCAGTGAAAACCTTGGGAATTGAAGGTTCTGGTAGCATGCTTCAGAGCAAGTGAAGCATCTATCGGTGTATTAATCGACTTTCCTGGATCATATATTGAGCTGATTTGTCAGAATCCATTAAGCTAGTCGACAGTATGACATTTCAAGTGCAAGTAGGAAAATCCATGTTATGGTTGAAGGAGAAGGTCAGGTCCATCTCAGTTAATCAATGATCAGAGACCAATATGTCACCGCTGGACGGTCCTGCTCATTTTAATTGTTAACCTAATGTAAAGGTTCATCAGCAAACATTAGAGGTATTTGTACATGTGAAAATTGAGAACAGTTTCCTAAGTAAATACTCTTTTATCAGCCGTGTCTTTTCACTCAGATTAAATGGGTCCTCCCCTTCCCTGTCCACCCTCTCTCTCTGGAGTCCAGCCAGGAGGCCCTCTCCCGTTCCTGAGAAACGCTGGAGGTACTAATCACCATTTCCTGCAAACCTTGCTCTGCCTTCTGGAGTGGTCTATGCTTTAAACATGTGACTGTTTATCAGTTAACCTACTGGGGATCCTGGGGCTTAAAGAAGTGCAGACTCAGGTTGTTGGTACCCACCAACAGGAGCCTGTCTTTTGTAAGAGGCTCAAGCAGCCTTGAATGTAAGATGCACCTGCAGTGAGTGACCTGTGCGATATCAAATATAAGCTTGCAAATGTATTTTTTTTTTGCATCTAGAGAAATGCCACTGACTTCAGGGGGAGCTCTGGCCTTGGTTTGCAGAAGTCATTTCTGGCCTTGAAAGAGGGTTCTTGGAAGGGAGAGCAGCAGGACGGATTCCTCCTTTGGACTGTGTTGCTAACCTGCCCACTCTATTCTGCAGGATCCAGGCGGACCCGGCAGTGGGGTGAGGGGCCTCCAGTCCCTTCGAAGAGAATAAATCTAAATTACAGGTTTGTTCCTTGACAAGAAAAGCAACTCAAAATTTTACATTATCTGGAAGTTAAATTTAAGAATGGCTGTTGGAACCAAATGTTTTTCTTCGATCAATATTAATGACATATCTTAGTTTATAATCTCTGTTGCTAATATTTCCTCTCCAACTGAAAAAAAAGTAAATTCTCAAGTAGTATTTAAAGTATTCCGAACAATCTAGAATGGCATCTTAATAAAACAAAATGAAGTATGAGAAAAGAATTTGACACATATACATTAATGTTTAATGTCTATTTATGCAAACCATTTAAGTCCTTTTTTTTTTTTTGGTCCGAAAACTTTTTGACAACTTCCTTTGTTGAACCATGTTTGGTTTTGTTCTATCTCGTGGCTTGTTTCTTGTGCTATGGAAGTTCTCTTAAAGGTTTTTAATCACTGAATCCCATTGTCTTTATAGGGAAAAGGTTAGTGGGTAATGTCTTAAGAAGGCAGCGTTCCATCCATTGGAAAAAAGGTGGTAGTGAGCAGAGTGAGGGCCTCAAGCCATAGAGGCTGGGGCAGTTATAGGAGAAGAGGAGAGGGTTTTCACTCTTCAGAGCTGCCTGGACCAGTCTAACCAGATGTGGATGTTCTAGACTGTTCTCTGTGACAGGTGCTGGACCAGTTTGGAAACGACCCTGCTTTAACTTGTGTCCAGGTTGAAAACTCACCCCCCTGCAAAACCAGAAGTTGGTCCAGGCCTCTCATTCCTCTTACATCTCTGCTTGCCTGTTTTCACATTTAAGTTCCAACCACCTTGTCTTTCATGAGTATTTTCTCCCTCTCTCCTGCAAGCATGATGGTTTCCTTTCTCTCCCATTTCCCAGGACATAAAACTGCAGCCCCTGCTAGATCAGTATGTGTCCATGACCTACCCAGCTTGAGTGCAGACCGTCAGTACCAACATAGCCAAACACAGTGCCTGCAGCCTCCCTGGGGGTGGCACTCACCCTGGGCTGGCAGAATTGGCACTGCCTGAAAGATACGTACAAGACGCTGGCCTCTGACGTGCAGGTAAAAGGAGCCTTTGCAGAGGCTGGCACAGAACAGCTAATTAGGAGATGGGGAAGCTGCGGCCAGGTCCACTGACCTGTGCTTTTTGGGGCCGAAGTTGACATGTTTACTGGCCTCTGATGAAACAGAGCTTTAAGTGGTCAGCACTTGGCAGTATCAGTTTTGCTCCAGAAATGCTACCTACGCTCTTGATAATGCTGAGTTCTGCTTGCCTTTGCGGTCCACCCAGTGGAAAGTCCAGCGCACCCTGGCCTTCTCCTTCCACGAGCTTGCTGTGATCCTCAGGGGTCAGTTAACAGCAGCCGCCCTCTACCCGTCTTCAGTGGATTTCTAAAGGACCTGGATGAAGTATGAATAGGAGTCCTCAAACACCCGTATGACTTTCTAAAGGTAGGGAGAAGGGTTAAAACAAAAACCAAACCTCCCCTCTTCAATACAATTTTTTTAAACCCTAGGTATGTATAGATTCAGTTAAAAACAAACAAACAAACAAAAAAGCAGCTGTCTGGGTTTCTTCAGTTGAAATGTATCATCCAGTCTTAAAGTGGGCCTTCTTTCAGTGATGGGTAAATATTTTTCTCTTTCCTCCTAATCTCTCTGTCCCTTAGAGTTCTAATGCCTGGAGAATTACACTCCGGGAGAGGAGAAGCTGGGCTGCCGGGCGGTGTGTGCCTTGCCCGGGGTCATCTAAGGGAAGAACCCGGCTGAAATCCAATCTCAGTTCTGCATGAAGAGCTTTTTCTTGCAAGATGGTGCTGATTGCCTCCTTGCCTTTTTTTTTCCTCCCCTCCTAAAGGAGCGATGAGTGTAAAACTGAGAGTTTAAAAATGACCTCAAGAAACTAATTAGTCACATCCAGACGACCGGGAGCTGCCCTTGACAGAGCTGGGCGCCTGCTGCTTGGCTGGTGTGGACACAGAGCTCGCGAGCAGCGCCTCCTCCCCGGGAAGCAACGTGGCATTATCTCCCGAGCACACACAGGCCTGGGTTTTTTGTTTTTGTTTTTTGTTTTTTGTTTTTTTTTCAGGCAGGAAATTGTGAAAGATGGAAGAGTGGGGGCCGTGTAGAAACACAGGAGCACATACATGAAACAGGGGGGAAAGGTTGGAAGCAGTCAGGGAGGCACTGTCCGTCTGTTCACAGCAGGACTAATTCACAGCCACTCTGGGTAATGGAGACACAGGTGTCAGGGAGACATACGGCTCTGGCCAGGGACAGATGCAGAACCTGAAGTTTATCAGAAAACAGAGTATTGGGGGGCATTCTGGAGGATTATATATTCTTATTTATATGTAAATTAAAAAAAAACTAGTTGCTTCATGAAGACAAGAGGAGAGAATATCTTTATCAGCTTCAAGAATTTGTAGTGACTGATAACAACAGGAATTGGAGGTTTAGATATGAACTAGCAGAGTAAGTAAAACCTGTTCGGGGATATGAGAAGGCAAATTAGATGGAATAATTCTTAATTTCCCTACCTTATAATTGATTTCTAAAGTAGCAGTAAGAGTCTTCTTCTGGATAAAAAGATTATGTTTTTATTAAGGGATAAACTGAATTCCAAAGCTCTAAGTTACAAATACCACAGTCTCCGGGGAGACATTCATTTTCAGAGGCAGACAGGACGAGAGTCACTTTGAAATTAGAGTGTTCTGCTGTTCTATAAGGCAATTTATTCGAACCAAATAAAAGATGAATCACCCACTCTTCAATATTCTCCGACTAATCGGAGCAGTTTTTGCCAAAGCTTTCTTGAACATTCTGAGTGTAACCCTCTGTTTAAGGACACAGCGTGGTTTATACACTTCAGCTCCTAAAGAAAATTATGCTACAGTGAGAGAGATGAGAAAGTCTAACCCAGATGAGATGATTATTGAATAAAAACGTCCCCCAAGGTGGCTCAGAGCTGCACATCATTTTGTGTGTGAAGGAGTTATTTAACTCCATTGTGTGCTGGCAAGAAGAATGTTCAAGGTTTTAGTGATTGCAGAAGAGTGAAATCGTCCCCTTAAATAATTCCCCTTCTGGGATGTAGAATGTGCTTTCCGCAGTATTGAGTAGATTTGTTTGTGGTGGTGGTGTTTGGGTGTTAGTTTTCACCTCCTCAAGATTTATTTCAGTAATCTTTTGTTTTCATTTTTCTTGCCCTCAACTAGAAATCTCTCAAATAATTGTCTTCCCTGTAGAAATCCATCAGGATTTTGCAGCTCTTCGGGATAAGATTTGGCCGATGCCAGGGGCAAACGAAAAGATTTTCTCTTTGCTGTGATCCTTAATCATTATGCTTAATTTGAGAGATTGAGGTTTCAGTCATTATGCCTTGTCCCCGGCGCATATTCTGAGAAAAACAGGCCCACGTTTTTTTCCGTGAAGGCATCGCGCCCTCTAGCGGCCGATGCGGGAACTCGGCGCGGTCCGCCTCAGGCTGGGCTGAACCGTCTCTCCCGAGTGGGGGGCGCCGATGGCGGTGCAAGGACGGAGACCCCAGGTGGGGTTGGGGCCGGAGGCCGGTAGGAACCGGGAACGGGGGCTGGAGACCAACGATGGAGTCAGGACAGGGGACCGGCTGATCCACCTACCGGGGCCAGGGCACGGTGTGGACCCGGTGCTGGTGCCGGTGCCGGCTGCGAGGACTCGTTTCCCGGGCCGGGCCGGGCCGAGCCGACTAGCCTCGACCGACGGCGTTATTGCCAACATCTGTGTGGTGGTTACTGAAGCCTAAGCCCACCGATATAAATTCTGTGTTCCGTGCCCATGATACTGGTATCATTTTTCTGGAAACAGTGCTTTAAAAAAGAAATTTATATATATATTATATATATATGAAAGTATTCATCAATACCCCTGGCTTCTGGTTCTAACTTCCATGCAATCACTCTTTCGTTTCCTTTCCTTTGCCAGGGTGGAAATCATGCCGTTTGTTTCTGTTCCCTTCTCCCCTTTCCCACTTGGAGAGAGCTCCCTGGCGGTGGCTGCTCCCACCGGCGGGTGATAGATTTCCCCGGGAGCGCGGAGCCTGGCTCGGTTCTCCCCAAGCGGACCTCCTCGAGCGCGCGAGCCGAGCCGAGAGCACAGGCAGAGCAGTTAGCCTGCAGCAGCATCGGGGCTGCGGCGACCGGGAAACCTCGTTGGTTTTCCCCTTGATCTGCGGATCTTTGGAAACTTCAGCGTCCTGGCTATTTTTATGTTATCTGATTTGTAAAAGTTTCATGTGTGTTTGAACTGGTCACCTAACGTTGAAAGATTAAAGCCCTTATTCATAAATTTTTCAACCTCTGTTTTACAAAGTCTCACTTATTTTCTTTTGGTTTGATTTGTGTGCGTGAGAGAGATGAAGAATTAAGATTTCTTTGTTTTTCTTCACTCCTCTTTGCGTAGCCATTTTCCCTCAGCTTCCGTTGACCTCACGGCCTGGTTATTTTTATCTGTAAGATGAAATGAGAGTAAAGAGAGAAATAATGTTTTTCACATTTCATAATTTATTTTCTTCTGGACAGTTGATACTGATTTTGGAACTCCGTAATCCCAATGATGTTTATGATTATTTAATGCATATTGCCTTAAAGTTGTGTGCAGATAAAGTTTCTGAGGTTCAGTGAATCTCCTTCAAATTAGTCAGGAATCATGGCCTTTTCTGTTTATGATTTTTAGAAAAAGGAATATTTATGTTTCTTCCATTTTAACTCCTGTATTTTATCTGGGCTTAATTTGTCCATTTACTCATGAAAGCAGCTTTTATTTTGAAATTAGAAACTATTATAGTTTTATTAATATAAAGTTAGTTCTTTGGTTTAACTGTGTGCCTGAATATGAAAATTGTAGGTAAATTACTTTATGTATCACACCCTTTAAACAGTGGCTTAGTGTTTTCTTTTAAACATAGATTGGGTTCATTCTCTAGCATGGTTTTATTTTAAAAAGTAGTTAATAAGCAGACTTCAGTGAAGAAAAGATGATCATGTTTTATGTGAGCTTATACCAGCTGAACACTGAGAGAAAAAAAAACTCACTTGAAAATATCGATTTACTAAGGTACTCTGATGGTATTAAAATGTTATAAAAATGACATGTTCTGAAAGGTAATGATTTAGTTAGCAAGGGGACATTTTCTCAGATTTGGAACCTTAAGATTAATAACTTATTTTTCTAATGCCATTCCCTTTTTTAAATGCTGTTTTTTATGAAAGGTTTTATGTGTGTGTGTGTGTGTGTGTGTGTGCACGCGCGCGTAATGCCATATATTTAAACATCTTTTTTCCTCTGTGTTCTAATGATCACTGTGACAAAAATTACTTTCTCCCGTGCTTATAAATTCATTTTAAAAGTGGAAGAGTGCATAAAAACGTCTCATTTCCATGTAGAGCAGTATTCATAATTCAAGTAGATGGCAGCATTTTAAATTTGCTCTTCTAATATTTTTCACAAGTTGTGGCAATTCTGCAGAAGTTTTGTTCAAACAGTGAAAGTGCACTGGGGTTCAGTTTCATCATGAACTCATCCTATGGTTCCGGCACTGTTCTAAGTGGGTTGGAAGGCAAGCATTTGCTTTCATTTGTCAGGTTAACAGGGGCCCCAGGGGAGCATCCAGCACGGGCATACGTTTCCTGTGTGACGTCAACGCACAGACTAGGCAAAGGATCCCAGCCCTGGAAGACTAGCTAGCAGCTTGGGGATCAGCAAACCTGGCCCTCTCATGTCACAGCCTGGTCAGGCAAAGAACCTGCCCAAGGTTCCCCAGCCACTCTGTGCAGTCCTCTGTGGACAGTAGCCGGGCACCTGCTGTGTGCCAGGCATGCTGATGCCGTAGCAGGGCGGGAACCACCTCCTGCTCTCCCAGCACCTGCTGTCCAGTGCATGGGGGCTCGGCCCAGACCCTGCTCCGGTCATGCCCAGTCCTACTTCCTGGAGAAGTGGGGGGTGGGGGCAGTGAGGAACAGAGCAGTAGGGCAGAGTCTGCTTCATCTCTTGAAGGTGAAGTTCAGGTCCCCAGGGAGCCCTCTCCAATTGTTGCTCAGTCGTGTCGTATTCTTTGTGACCCCATGGACTGTAGCCCACCAAGTTCCTCTGTCCATGGAATTCTCCAGGCAAGAATACTGGAGTGGGTTCCCGTTTCCTCCTCCAGAGGGTATTCCCGACCCAGGGATGGAGCCCTCGTCTCTCCCATCTCCTGCGTTGGCAGGCAGCTTCTTCACCACTGCGCCCCGTGGGAAGCCCACCCTCTCTACACAGCATCTTGGAAACGAGGGCGTGATTTGTGTTTGGTTGGGGACGACAGCTGCCACTTTCGATCGCCTGTGTGTGTTGGGCCTCTCATCCTACGTCTAATGCCAACGCATCTGATGCTAACAGGAGGGTCCGCCAGGTGTGGGGCTCAGTGTGCCCATATACTTCCAGTTTGTTTTTAGTTGGAGGAATTGAAGCCCAGAGAGGTTAAGTAACTTGCTCAGGATCACATGAAGTGAAGTGAAGTAGCTCAGTCGTGTCCGACCCTCAGTGACCCCATGGACTGCAGCCTTCCAGGCTCCTCCATCCATGGGATTTTCCAGGCAAGACTGCTGGAGTGGATTGCCATTTCCTTTTCCATAGGAAATATAAAACCATGATTTTTTTTGTTTGTGTTTGTTTTCTGCTAAAGTGCTATTTTAACAGTTTTAACTTTTCCTCATGTACTTATCCTGTACACAAAGGAGCGAGAGGAGCATAGTGAACTTTGTCAACAGTGTAGTAAGAGCTGGGATTGGCTTCCACCTGACCCTGGCCCCAGATCCCCCTTTCTGTCTCTGTGAACCACCTCCGCCTTCCCCACTGAAGAACTCACACAAGGGTCTGCTGCAGGCCCGCAAGGGTTATCACAGGGGAACCATGGCCTTTTACTTGTAGAAGGGCAAACATGGGGTAGAGTTAGTGCCAGCTTCACCAACCACAGGCCTGACACCGCAGGCTTTTATTAAGAAGATAAGATAAAAAGATAAAATCCTATTTTGTGGAGAAAGAGTAAATGAGAGACATTTGCTTTTATTTTAAAATTCTTTTTTTTTCTGAGATTTAGGCAGTCCACAGTGAAATAAAGGGAAAAGGGAGCAACTAAGTTTGTCTAAGAAAAATCAGTTTTCTTGTGTGAAAATCCTATTTTGTGGAGAAAGAGTAAATAAGAGACATTTGCTTTTATTTTAAAATTCTTTTTTTTTTCTGAGATTTAGACAGTCCACAGTGAAATAAAGGGAAAAGGGAGCAACTAATTTTGTCTAAGAAAAATCAATTTTCTTGTGTGTGCTTTCATTAAAGATTTAGAAAAGCCTACAGTAACGCAAACAGAAGGACAGGGGACTCAGCCAAGAGAACCTCCCAAGGGTCATGTGGATTATCATTTAAAGGTGGGGAGAGAGCATAACCTGCAGGTTGGCGGGGCTACCTTTGGAGTCAAAACTGGTGAGTCTGAAGCCCAAGTCTCCTATCTCCCTGCCGAGTGGTCTTGGGCAAAGCCCCCTCTCTGCGTCTGCGCTGCCTCTCTGCCTTCTGTGAGATGGGGCTCTGGTGGCAGCATGAGCAGACATGCCCACGTTACCCACCACAGTTGCCAGGCACCTGGAAGGCACTCGTAGATGTCAGCTGCTATTGCTCCCCTGTAGGGGGAGGAACTTCAGGACTTAGAACCCATTTTCCTGGTTTAGAATCCCCACCTCTCTCCTGCCTATGGATCATGAACTTTGGGTGTCACCGTCACAGTGGACTCACCTGTAAAACTAGGCTCGCTCTGATTTCCACCACTGGCTGTGAGAATGAGTTGGGAGCATACACGTGAGACTCTTTGCAAGCAGAGCAGCGGTGAATGCTGGTGGCTATCACAGAAGCTGCATTTGTTACCTATGCACATATAGCTGGGCGCTGGATTGGGGTCTGGGGTTTGACTGTCACGCGACAGGCGTGGCCCCTGTCCTCAGAGCCTGAGGCCTGGCGAGTGCCAGGCGTGAAGCTTCCTCACCCTTACTTTGGTGCCATGCTAGATTCTACAAGGATGCCTGCATTTCCATTGCTGCTCCATTGTACAGATGAGGAAACTGAGGCCCAGAAAGGTAAAACCACTTACTCATGGCCACGAAGCCAGTAAGTGATCAGACTGGGTTTGTTTTGAACCCAGACCCTTCTGACTCCAAAGCCTTTGCCTTTTCCACCAGATGTTATGGCGCTTGGACCCCAGTGCTTGACAATGAATTATAAAGTGGTAACTGTGTTTCTGACCAAATTCAGCAGTTGAGATTTTAAAATCCACACACATACGTCTCAGACCAAAAGATCCTGAAATTACTTCTTTGGAATCACAGAAGTGTATATTTTTAGAAAAACTATGCTGATCCCTACTGAAAAATGTCCACTTTTTGGCTGTGACTTTCTTTTCATCAGAGGCAGTAGTGAGCAAGGAGTATATCCCCATGGACCAGTCTGTCGAACACATACTGCCCAGCCTTTTAAGCCTCATATCAGATCCTGTGCCAAATGTGTGGGTTTTGCTTGCCATAGCTCTAAGGCAGATACTATTGGAAAAGGGTACTTGGGCCAGTTTTCTGAGCTTACAGATTTTAAATTTCATCAGCAGCTAGTTTTCCTCTTTCAGGAACTGTGGCAAGTTGTGTGACATAGCATACTTCAGATTTATTATACAAATTGATATATTTTATGCATGTGTATGTATCATATCCCACTCTTTGCAACCCCATGGACTGTAGCCTGCCAGGTTCCTCCATCCATGGGTTTCGCCAGGTGAGAATACTAGAGTGGGTGGCCATTTCCCACTCCAGGGAATCTTCCCGACCCAGGGATCAAACCCAAATTTTCTGTGTCTCCTGCATTGCAGGCAGATTCTTTACCTGCTGAGCCATCAGGGAAGCCCTACTTTATGCATAAAGTGTTACTTATAAAATGGCTAGTAAAATTTGATAGCTATTTTATATTTAATAAACATATGCTAAAATATAAAACATTACATAGTCTAGAAATGAGAGAAACTTTTATGAGTTTTAAGCTCTGACATAGAGATTATGAAAGGAAGTCAATTTAAGCATTAACTATGATTGGATTTTAATGGTATTAATTTTGTCATCAGTCAGAAATAGTTTATATTCCAACCTAGTCAATTATTTTAAGCCTGAACAGGGCCTAACATAAGATAGTTCAATTCACCAGGGGTATAGGCAAATGTCTTAAATCCTGCCCTGCATAATACCCATCTTGTCTCTTCTCTCCTATCCTCTACCCTAGCTTGCCAGCAACCTGCCCCCCACTTCCTGTGTTCTAAGTTGTCGATTATTTTGTATTGGAGGGAAGAAAAGATAATATTAAAAGATTTTTAGTCATAGTTTTAAAAATATGCCTACCTATTCTAAAAAGTTTGTGTTTACAAGTTAGGAGATACTCCTTCATTAAAGCAATTTTATCACTCTAAAGGACTTTATGAAACATGGTTTATTGTCCTGAGATGTGGTTTTAAAAAGAAAAAACCCAGCCTAAACCAGCGTGTTTTAGAACACAGTTCATGGCACCCATGATTCAGTTTTGTGTCTTTTCTCTTTAGCATATTTTAGAAATGCCGGTAACCCTCATCTTGGGGTTGTTGAAGAGACTGTCCTGGCTTTGCAGTCAGACCAGAACCAAGATCTTGTTTTGCTGCCCTGGAACCAAAGCGGGGGAATGTTAAGACCTCGGCACGCTGCAAGAACAGAACTAACCCATCTGTGATCACTGCAAGCCCGTCACCTCGAGCTTGGCATGTGCTGCTTACCGTAACGTGAAGGGGAGCTGACAGTGTCATACCTGCCTGGGGAGGAAAAGTTTCTGAGACTTTGGTATTGTGTCCTCCAGGGACCCCTTTCCCATCTGCGGTCACAGGGACTGCTCCTGGGACAGGCATTAGCAGACACTGGCAGGCACTGTGCTTCTGTGCCCCTACAAGCCAGATTAGGAAGTCTGTGCAAAGGTTGTAGAACCAGGTGGCTCCCCGATTGTGGGAGTCTCCGTGACATCAGACTGTCTGGTAGCAGTTTGTTTTGTCTATTACTGATGATGATATTTGACCCCCAGTTACCCCCTCTCCAAAGATAAAGTACTTTACTAGAAGCTTTTACGTCTTCAATAGATTTGCGTATTTGGCTTCCGTCATGCTTTCCCATAAAATTTAGTTTATGGTTTTATATTTTATTTTTAGCTGAAATATTATACATATGTAAATAACTCTTGACGGGAAGAAAATATATTAATGTAAGATTAGTCTCCTATCAGTGAATAGAACAAATAACATCATTTAAATTTGTGTTCTACTTGGAGTTGCTGCAAATATAGCCCCATTTTTTTTACTTGTGAAAGATGTGATAGTTAAATCTACTAAAGCATGATTTATGGTGCTCTTTTTAATATTGTACTTTTGTTATAAATTGTACTCTGACCTTTTTCTGAGGCACTCACGCCTCCCCTTCTTGCAGGAACTGTTTCCATAAAGATATATATTGGCCTTTGATAGACACATAAAGCAGAAAGATTTTCATTCTTATTGTGGCTATATTATCATTTGTTTACGAGATGGGAGGGAAATTGATCACTGAGATGCATGGGTTTGAACTTTATATCTGATGCTTTGGAATCTTAAAAGTAAGAAAGCACAGTTCTGATCAACCTATATAGTTGGCCACAAACACCAGTGATGTAGGGGCTTAAGTTATGATCATTTCAAATCTAAGTACACAGGACTTAAGAGTTTGTGGTTTTAAAATCTAGACCAAGAGAAAGATGCTCTAGAATTTAAAAGGTTTTTGATTAATCAATAACTCAAGGTTCTAGAAACATCTGATTACATTTTGCATGTATGTATGTTGATGTTATTTTTCTTTTTTCTATTTTTATCTTCTCAAAGGCCAACAGGAGGAGAGGAAGGAGCAGCCTGTTTGGGGTCCAAGAGTGGGCTGCAAAGGGCACATGAGTTATATCCATTCTTCCCTGGGATTTTTTTCTTATCTTTCTTTTCTTTTTTATTAAATAAAATTTCTCGAGCTAATATTGAGTTTCCTGGTATACAGGTTGCTTTCCCCTCCCGGGCTGACTCTAAAAAGTAAGGAAGGAATCCATACCTTGCCAAAGAAAATAAGGCACATGTATGAGAATTTCAAATTGTATTGATAACCCAGGAGACAGCATTTTGGCAACTTCAGGAAAGAGTGACTTAATACATTGGTGACTACGTATTAAGATAAAAAAATAATTACCTCGTATTCAGTGCTTGCTTAGAGTAAATATGAAGCTATTGTTTTGCTTTGGTAACAAGCAAATTTTAATTTTTTTATTGCTTAGAAATTGAGGTTGTTGTGTTGTTGAAATCTGTTGATCCAGCAGCAATGTAGAATTATTCAGCTGGAATCTTGTATTCTGTGCAGAGCTTCACTTTCCATTAAAGAAAACAAATTCAGTTTGTATTGTGATGGGTAGGATTTGCCTGCTGAATCATCTATGCTGGTAGAGACTGGTCAAGACTCTTTGGTGAATAACCTAACCTTTAAATTTTCAGTTTATAAGTGTTAAAATTTTCTATAGTTTTATATGAATGCCTTTCAGTGAAAAGATTTTTTTTTCTAATGACTATCACTTCTCTGCAAAAAGTATGTTTAAAGCTCACATTTTATTCTTTTGTAACAACTGAGATTTTTCTCTAAGATTGTTGATGTTTCCCTTGCTGTTTTCTCCTGTAGGTTTCCAACAGTTTAGGTCTTTACATGTTAGTTCATAGATGCAGCTTTGAGTGTCTGTGATCTGACGGGCAGTCACCCTCCTCTGGCAGAATAACGGAAAAGCACAAGCTGGGTTCTCACCGACAGGGCTGCTTTGAAAGGCGTCTCAGCAGCAGAACTGTCTCAGACCGTCTCTGAGCGGACGTGCCCTTCACTGTCCTCACAGTGTCTTCTTTGGCACTTTCTCACTCCAAGAATCCCAGAGCGTTTTCAGCACTGATGGATTTCAGTGCAGATTTGCAAATTTTCGGGAACGTCCATCTCCCACTTCCAGGGTAGCCCAGTATCGTTTTATTTCCCCCTACCCCTCACTGTCAGGTTGGGTCCAGATCTGCTTGAAAGGAGTCATATTTCTGCAATGTTGCCTTTATCTTTCATGCTCGAAATGCGATTTTAAAGCAGCACTAAAGACTGCCCTGTACAACTCTCCATAGACGATGCCCGCCGAGATGATTTAGAACGTTATTCAGGCATAATTCCTACAGGTAGTTGGCCCCGAATTGTGCAATGAGTATTTTAAACAGATGAGAAGAGGCCACAGTTTTCCCGCTTAAAGGACCTGACCTCAGCGGGAAGGGGAGCTGGGGGTGTGGTGCGGGGACGCACACCTTGTGGCGTTGCCTCTGTATTGATCTCAGTAAATCTCCCCATTGTTTTAGAAGCGCCCATTCCCCTTATTCAAGAAGCTGACGGCTGGGGCCGGGCGGCGGGCCATGAGGAAGGGGGCGGCCGCGGCAGCGACGCCGCCGAGAGGCACCATTCGCCCAGACCCCAATGTGGCCTGGCCGCCCACGCGGGGGGCAGACTTGGCCGGCCCGCGGCCCCACTCCCCACCGCTCCGGGCCCACACCCGCGGCCGGAACCACGTCGGGGAGCCGCAGGCCGCGAACCAGTCGACTGACGTGGTCCCGGATGTCTTCGCCATGCGAGTGCTGCTGGAAGATTCCGGGGAGATGTTCCGAGTGACAAACTGCCGCAGCAACATGACGGTGCGGGAGCTCAAAGAGGAGCTGGACCTAACAGCCGGCATTCCCTTCAACCTGCAGCGGCTGCAGTACCTGGACCAAGGTGGCCCCTGCCCGACCCCTTTCCTGGCCAAGTGTACTCCCTGTCTCTTATACACATCTTTTCAACATGTCAACAGGAGACATTATTAAGAGATATTTTACATTCTTTTTTCATTAGAAGTCTTTGAAATCTGGTATCATTTTAGACTCACAGCACATGCCAGTCGTGACTAGCTACATTTCCTGTGGTCAGTAGCAACAACATGCTCAAGTTAAAAAGTGTGGCCCTCACAACTAGTGAGCCTGTGTGATGTGACTACTGAAGCCCAATCACCTAGAGCCGGTGCTCCACAACAAAAGAAGCCACCACAATGAGAAGCCTGTGCACCGCAACAGAGTAGGCCCCGCTCACCGCAACTTGTAGAAAGCCCATGTGCAG
The DNA here is from genome assembly GCA_006408675.1 of Madoqua kirkii. Classification (NCBI taxonomy): domain Eukaryota; kingdom Metazoa; phylum Chordata; class Mammalia; order Artiodactyla; family Bovidae; genus Madoqua; species Madoqua kirkii. The sequence continues at coordinate 37,191 of SJYC01070655.1, forward strand.
CGATGAAAACCCAAAGCAACCAAAAATAAATAAGTAAATTTTAAAAAAGTGTGGTCCTGAAGCAATAACTTTAGGAATTAAATACACATCCTGCCAACCTGAGACAACCCCGTCCAGGTCAGAGCCCCCAGTCCCAAAGCTGACATTGCCCACCCCACCTACGACCTTCAGACACCCAGACTCTCAGACTCCCATGTCTCTCTTGGTCAGGGACCCCAGTCCCAAAGCCAGCAGTGCCACACAAGACCTCAAGCCTGAAACATTTGTCTTCAGCAGATCGCACAAACCTGCTTATGTCAGGCCCCCAAATGGAGGCAAACCTCTAGTGTCTGTGCTACGCTGTGGGACACCAGGACCCCCAATCCGCCATCCAGCTGTATCCATGCAAGGACCCCAAGTCCAGAACAAGCCTGCCCAAAACTTACCCCAAATCTCCAGGGTTACCGTGACTACTTCAGAACCCTGGATTCTTTGGCAAAGTGTCCACACACGGACACTAGAGCTTGAAACAAGCCCTGCTTACTTCAGGACCCTCAAGCCAAGAACCAATCTGCCCCAGAGTGAACCCTCTTATCCCCAGACTAACCAAGTGATCGTGAGAACCCTGAATCCTCCAGCAACCACCTAGACTCCAGGAGACTAGAGCCTTAAACAAACGCTGTGAGCCTCAGAATCCACATCTCTCCACAAACCATACTCATGTTTGAACCTCAAATACTATCCCCAAGTGACAGCCTGCTCACAACAGAAATCTGAATCCCAGAGTAGATGGGCTCAATTCTGAGTCCCTCATCTCCGCCTAACCAATCATGCATCTGAACCCCACTCCATCAGCCATCTCTGTCTACATAAGGATGTCAGACCCCAAAATGAACTCTGCCCACATCTGACAGCTCACAGTGACCACACCAGAAGCCCAGGCCAAGAGTCTTCAGAAGAACTCCAAGGCATGAGACAGATTCTGCCCACAATAGGACCCCAAAACTCAAGTCCAGTGTACCCATATCTGAACCCCAAACCTCAATGGAAATCACGTTTGCACTCAGAGGTTTAAGCCAGCCATATGTGTGTAAGGAAGCCAAAGCTCAAAACAAGACTTGCCTACATGAGGACCCCTCAGACTCAAAGCAAACTCTGCTTGTGTTTGAAACCCAAATCCCACATCAGCCTCAGTCACATTTAAACCCCAAGTTCAAGACCAAACCCTACATATATCAGGACTCCGAATCTCCTAGCAGAACTTGTCGCCACGGAGACACCTGAATCCCAGGGCAGACCTGTATGATTCCTCATTCCTATGCTATCCAGGACCCTCAAATGCCAAAACAAATCCTTCCCACAGAAGGACTCTACATTCCAGAACAGATCCTTCCCACACCAGGACCCCCAGGCAGAGTGCAAACCTTGCTTCATCCGAACCCCAAATCTCAAAACAAACCCTGTCCACATTTGAACCCCAAATACTGGCACTGATCCAGTCCATATCAGGACCTTAAATCTCAAGCTGCCTCCTTGTCCATGTTAGGAGCTCAAAGCTAGTCCAACCAGAATCAGAACCTAGCACCCAAAGCTCACTGTGACTGACTCAGGACTCCAAGGTCCCCTGTCCAGATAAACCCCACATAGGAGACATCCAGTGAAGAGCAAGGGTCCAGAGCACATCCTCTCCCCCTAGGGTCTCCTTCCCTCAGCCCGCGGGCCTGGTTGTCCCCATCCCATCCCTATGATATTTAGAATATGAGAGCAGGATCAAAGTCCCCCAGCCTCCACCATCTCCCCACCTGCTTGAAATCAATGCAAAAACAAGAAAACAAAGGTAGAAAATAACTCTCTGGGCTGCTGCACAGAGAAAGTGATCAGCTGGTGGCGCAGAGAGACTGCAGCTTTACTGCAGGGGCCATGAAGCAATAGAGATGAAGACTTGAAGCAGCCTGTCTCCCTGAGCTCCACGCTCCCAGACATTGGCCTTCTGGGGCTCAGTTTCCTGATTTGTAAACCACAGCCCCATTAGCTCCGGAATCCTCAGTGCCGTTTCCTCCTTTAGGCAAAAATGACTCCAGAAACTCAGAATGCATACTGAAGACCAAAGTCCTTTCCTTTGCCCTCTTGTAAATTGGTTAAGCATTTTTCATGATGTATTTGCTTTGCTAGAGCAGTATTTGGAAGATGCTTAAGAGCCTTTTCGAGATTTTATGTGGAAAGAAATGTACCTGGATTTAATGTGTTAAAAGTGAAGTGAGCTATGGAAGTACTTAGAGTTCCAAAGCAAGTAATTCGAGAATTATGTGTCCTGAACTGCAGATGTCTGACACCCCTCCTGTTAATTTATTTTCACCCGTGAACTATGCCAAGCGATACATTCAAGAAAGCTAAGAGGGAACGAAAGAGACGAAGTGGCTTAACACTGATGTCACAATCCTGTTAGTCAGCAGCACTTAGCAACTGTTAAGAAGCTTGACCTCTCTTGCAGTTGCCATCCTTATTGTTGACGGCAAACAAGAAAGAGAGAAGGTATACCATGATGATGGAAGAAATTTGGGCTTCTGCCAATAAATAATCAGTCTGATGCCTCTTTACCCACCTCAAAGGTTGCCAGGGAGGATCAAATGAGATAATGTTTGTGAAAACCTGAAAGACTTAACTCTAAAAGGGGGTGAAGCGTTCTCCTGGAGGCGGGTCGCCTTCCCACGTCCGTTGTCAACTCTAATAATTTATTTAGGTGGTGATAATTAGTATTTGTCTAAGCCGAAGGCAGTTGCTGCCTGCCTGTAAAAGGAGAATGTGCTCTGATTTTCTCTAAGAGCTGTTTAGCTGGTGTGAATTGTGCTCGTCTTTCTCGGAGAAACACAGCTTTGCTCCAGATTTTTCAAAGTTGTTAGGAAGTCGTCGAGTTGTCTTAACTTAGACTAATTACTGATTATCCTCAGTGTGAGAACCACAAATAAGACCCTAATTAACAGATGTGCTAATCGCTGTTCCACGTTTCCCTCCACCAGCTGGAGTTGCTGGGAAGCAAAGGGTGCCAACGAAGTCTAGAGTGAGTGGCACAGGGCATCGAGGAGAAGCAGGGCTGGTTGGAGTCCTGGTGTTGCTGTTCACTGGCCATGTGAACTTCTGTCTACTTTTGCGGCAAATGGACCAGCCAAACCTGGCTTGTCATGAGGATTAAAGAATGTGGGTGCTGAGTACTGGCACTTAGTAATCACGCAGTCATGAAACCAAAAATGCTCACAAATTCTACTCGGAATAAATGATAATCCAACCTGGGCAGAGTTGAGACATTCCATTCTTAGTTCTGCTTATTGGAAAAAGCAGATCAATCCTTCAGCTAGATTACAGGTGGCCAGGTAGGAAGATGTGTGTGTGTATTTCCAAAGGTAAACTGAAATCAACTTCATTTTCTTAAAATGTTCTACAGTCCTCTTCTACTAATTCTATCTTCCCTCAAGGGTTGAGTAAGGGACAGTTTTGGGTGATGACACATAGACCAGATATTCTTCCATACCAAGTCCAAATTATGGTGGGGGTCGACATGGAGATGCTCATATTACCATAGGGTCTCCACTGGGGCAATTTTGTCCCCCTGGAGGCCATCTGGCAATGTCTAGAGACATTTCAGTGGCCACACCTAGCTGAGCGGGCTGCTGCCACTGTGGGGGTAGAGGCCAGGAATGCTGTAAAGACCCTGCAATGTCCAGGAAGACCACACAGCATCTAGTCATTCGGCCCCAAGGGCCACGAGTGCAGAGGTTGAGAAATGCTGCCATGGGCTATAATTTGAAATACCCAACAAATTTTTCTCGTTATTACCTCTTTAAGCTAACCGATGACAACATTAACCAGAATCAGTATTTTAGTTTAAAGGTATATAACTTGTATAACCACTTGTATTACCTGTTTTTAATGTACAGTTACTTCAAGTAGTTCTACTTAGAGTTGGCCTCCTGAAATGACTTTTGTTTACTTCATGTATTTTTCATGTGTGATGGGTCAAGTTATAATTGGACTTCCCAGGTGGCACTAGTGGAAAAGAACCTGCCTGTCCATGCAAGAGACATAAGAGGTGTGGTTTGATCCCTGGGTTGGGAAGATCCCCTTGCAGAAGGGCGTGGCAATCCACTCCAGCATTCTTGCCTGGAGAATCCCATGAACAGAGGAGCCTGGCAGGCTACAATCCGTAGGGTGGCAAAAAGTCGGACATTATTGAAGCGACTTGGCATGCACACACGCAAGTTATAATTGCAGAATTTTATGATTTATTGCTTTTTTTTTTGTTGGGGAAGGTTTGGCTTCTCTTTGAGTTAAGCCAAATTAATTTTCTAAAAAATACCAGCTACCACAAACAGATATACGTGGTTTTATCAAATGAGACTAGTGCTCAAGTGTCTCAAAGTATTTTTGTGATACCCAAATATCACAAATAAGATAATCTCTTAACTAAACCAGTGTAACAATTTATCTTTAATGCCTGATTTTCTTTTTAAAGATAAAAATTATTCCCCATAGGAATTTTGATGGATGATGCTACACTGAAGTTCCACGACGTTATTCCTGGTGGAATTATTTCATTATGTATCTGGCACTATGATGGATGGACGGAACTGGTTTTGGCGGCTGTGGAAGGGGATTCCAGTAAGGTGTTTTCATGCTTCTTTAAATGGATATTATACTTCATGAAGCAACTGTAGATTGTGTGTATGTGTGTAGGGGGAAGATGCTTGTTCTTTAATGTGAATATTTATTGAAAGTTGCAGAGTAGAGAGAATAACAACGACTTGTCATCATGATCAAATCATGTGTTTCCATTTGCTGTTTGGCTTCGTGGTTTCTCCCTGTCCACGGACTTGTGATTTGTAACCCAGTCACTCCACCCCGAAAGGAACCAGGGCAGCCTTTTTCCTATTCACGTGTATATGTGCATGCATTCTAAGTCTCTGCAGTTGTGTCCGACTCTTTGCCACCCCATGGACTGTAGCCCACTGGGCTCCTCTGTCCACGGGATTCTCCAGGCAAGAATACTGGAATGGGTTGCCCTTCTTTTCTCCAGGGGAGCTTCCCGACCCAGGGATCGAACCTGGGTCTCCTGCATTGCAAGTGAATTCTTTACCACTGGCACCACAAGTATATTTGGCAAAGTTGAAAACCTAATTTAACAGTGGAGGATGCCAGATAAGTTGGAATTGTGTGGTCCAGAGCGTTTGTTGAGAGCGTTCATCGCTGCAAAAAAATAAAAAGTCCTGGAGGTCTGCCCCTACCTGACAGGGAGAGGCTTGGAAACACAGAAGCCCTGACCCTTGGCCAGGCCTTGAGCAGGGCTCTGGTGTAGGGCGGGATGGGGGCAGGCGGGGGCGGGAGTGAGACAGGAGGAGGAAATGTCTGCCCAACCTTGAAGGTGAATTGCTCAGACACAGGGGGCGAGTGCAAGTTCTTTGTGGAAAATAAATTCAGATGAGAAGTGAGGAACTTGTGGAGGAGAGTTTACTTCTAGCTGGGATGGGGGTGGGGGGTTGGTTGGGATGGGGTTCTGGGGAGCAACGATGGTTCTAGGAAGTCAGGGCCAGGACCCAGCAGCCCTGCTGCCCTGGGGCAAGAGCCTTAGAGCCCATCCCCCCCGTATTTGCACAACTCTCTGATTCCTTCTCTGCGTTTCTCCCCCTCCTCTGCCTTCCCTGGATTCCTCTTGGGCTGTATCCATTCTGGGTTCTCTGACTCTTGCTCTGAATGTGGGGTGAGTCCCCCCCAACTTGTCTTGGGCCGGAACTGTCATCACCTCCCTGCGTCAGGGACTGGGTTCCTCTCTCTTGGAGCCGTAGCCTTCCTCCAGGGCTGTTATTCACCTGAGAGCAGAGTTCAGAGTGTCCCAAACGTTAACGGAGACAATGGGCCTAAGAATAGACCAGAAGGCCAGGGTTCATCAACTCTCCCTAGGAGTGCGTGCTCCCTTGGAGGGGGGGTGTGTTTGGTTTTGGCGGGGGTCTTCCTTCAGGGCTGCAGCCCCCTTCCTCTGGACACCCAGAAAAGCTATTTTTCTCTCTTCAAAACATGGACAGGAAGAATTTCCTGCCTCCCAAGCCTGTCTGGTGGTAAATTTGTGTTTCCTGGACGTGCAGAGAGAGATACCCCTGGCTGGTTTCCAGCTTCTCCCTCCCCTAGGGGCTGCTGCCACCCCCGCCCCCCACCCGGCCTGTCCCATCCACCTCCTGCACATGGCATCCGAGCTGACTTCCCCACCAGGGTGTCCCAGGACCCACCAGCCAGGTGCCTCTGTGTTCCTGAAGTCACTGAGACTCACGCGTGTAACTGTGTGTCTCATCCAGCTGGCTTGCCTCGGCGTTGCCGAAGACACTTTCTACCGAACTGCAAATTCGGGACGTTTTGACGACAGGCAGTGGAAGAAGTGGATTTCCCAGAGAGCGTTCGTGGCCTTGTATGTTGCCTCACACAGGGGTCACTCAGAGGCTGTGCAGTACCTTCTAGAACATGGTAAATCTCATAGCAGCTGGGTATGTTCACATGGCTGGTATTCAGTCACTAAGTCATGTCTGACTCTTTGCAACCTCATGGACTGCAGTATGCCAGGCTTCCCTGTCCTTCATCATCTCCCAGAATCAGCTCAAACTCATGTCCACTGAGGGGCTTTCCTGGTGCCTCAGATGGTAAAGCATCTGTCTGCAGTGTGGGAGACCTGGGTTCAGTCCCTGAGTTGGGAAGATCCCCTGAAGAAGGAAATGGCAACCCACTCCAGTATTCTTGCCTGGAAAATCCCATGGACGGAGGAGTCTGGTAGGCAACAGTCTATGGGGTCACAAAGAATCGGACACAACTGAGCAGATCAGCTTCTTTTTCATGTCCACTGAGTATGTTCAAGAGTAGGGGTCTTTCGCAGGCAAGGGGGACACAGTGGCTTATCCTCCTGATTCGCTCAGTAGTGGTTTCCTGGACCTGTTTGTCAACCACCAATTAAGGTCCCCACTGGGCCACCCGGTCGCTGTCTGAGGGGGCTGAGGACATGCTAACTGAGGCATAGCCTCTCTTGGCCAGGGCTCAGGAAGTCAGAATTTTTCAGGACACCAAGTCACAGGGCTTCCTGGTTCATAGTGTCCAACCAGATCCCGCTGGGGATATTCCCAACCCATCCATCCTGTTGTTTCCTCCCCACCTCGGGTCCCTTTTCTGCCCAAGGAGTCTAGCCCCATGCTGACATCCCTCCCTTGGTGGCTGGCAAGCTGGCCAGTCTCCTTTCTCCAAGCCTTTGAATTATTTGTCCCACACCCTCGTTTTCATCTCTCCTCCACCAAAGAGCAATTACTCTCGCTGTCCACAGACACAGAAGCCTCAGCCTGGCTTGTCTCCCAATTAAAGGGCTTTGCCTGAGGAGTTCTTTGAGAGTACGTTTTATCTTTCCTGGATGTAGAGTGTTTTGCGGAAAAGAGGCCTGGGATTGAGGTGCAGACCATTCAAAAACATGAGAAAACTGTGTCAGACATCCCAGACCACCAGCTTCCTCCAGAAAAAGCACATAGTATTTGATCACTGGTTTCCCAGGTGGTTCAGTGATAAAAGAGCCTGCCTGCCAATGCAGGAGGTGCCTGTTTGATCCCTGGGTCAGGAAGATCCCCTGGAGAAGGGAAAGACAACTCACTCCACTATTTTTGTCTGGAGACTCCCAGGGAAGAGGAGCCTGGTGGATTACATCCATGGGGTTGCACAGAGTCAGACATGACAGCATGCACACACTACTTGGGGCTTAGGAGGGGGCTTTATCTGAGGATCTCCCACATCAACTTGGCTCCAGATTAGACCCCCACTTCCCAGCCTTTGGCCTTGATCCCAGGCTTTCTGTGCTATTTCCCTCACTTTCACCAAGCAAGTTGGGAAAACATCTCCAATGCTTGGGCAGGATGACAGGCCGTGTGTCTGTGATGGGTAGGGGTTTTTGTGACAGTCCTCCCCTCTTTCTGCACTTCTCCTGTTGTAGGATGAAATATGGGCTTTTCATGGCCCAGCAGTCCTTTAAGCTCATAAAAAGTCATTTTGCCTCTGATGGAACTGTGATATATTTGAAAGCACCAGTTAAAAAATTACAGCCGGTTTGGCAAAGTTTTCTGTCCTTTGCAGACAGTAGCTGTAAAGAGGTGCCAGGGCCAAGGCAGGGTGTTTGAGAACCCATTTAAAACTTTACCTCACTGACCAGTCATAGCTCATAAAAACTGGCTACCGAAATGTCAGCTGCGTGTAATTGAATTGCCTTGTTCTCTCTGTCATGGTATTTGTTACCCAGAATTTGATTCAATTCAACAAGTCTATATTGGACACCTGTCATTAGCCCACCCATCTGTGGGAGGCAGTGAGGGATTCAATCCAAGTGAAGTCTGTCCATGAGTCAGGCTGCTCAGCCTCTGACATCTTCCAGGGGCCTGTCTTCTCCAGGCATCGCCCAGGCTGTGTGCTGGGGATGAAAACAGCAATGATCAAAACAAGCGTGTTTTCTGCCCATGTGGAGTTTATGAAGGGAAGTCAGCAAATTATTACAAATAATTAATTCCATGGTCAGTCATGTGTGGAATGTTCTGTAGATGCAGAACATCTATTGAACAAAATGCAGGGGCTCCCTAGACGGCTCAGTGGTAAAGAACCGTCCTACCAACACAGGTAGATGTAAGAGATGTGGGTTCAGTTGTTGGGTTGGGAAGATCCCCTGGAGGAGGGCGTGGCAATCCACTCCAGTATTCTTGCCTGGAGAATCTCATGAACAGTGGGGCCTGGCGGGGTGCAGTCTGTGGGGTCACAAAGAGTCAGATATGACTAAACTGTGCACAAGGGGATTCTTGGGGAGGAGGACTAAGGACCATTTTCCTGAGGAAGTGAATGAAACCTCAAGAAACATGGAGTTACCCCAAGGTGGGGAAACAAAAGGATGAGAGTGTTTTTAGCAAAGGAAACAGCATGTGCAAAGATCCTGAGGCAAGATAAGGGAGTAGATGTGTTGAAAGGATAAAGCTAGAAGGCTGGTGTAAGAGAAGGATGGAGTGGTGGGGGAGGGAGATCGCTGAGTGGGGGTGGGGTGGGTAATACCGGAGTGATAAGGCCAGGTGGGTAGCACAGAGCAGTGAAGACCTAGAACATCGCCCCAAGGACTTCAGCGAGGATAGTAGAAAGGTCTTTGTTTGCGACAAGAGGAGCCTGAGGGTGAAGCAGGGCTGGCTGCTGGGTCGGGGGGATATAGGAGTGACCCCTTCGTGGCACTGGGTACCAAGGTGGAGAGCAGTTATTCATTCTCCCGAGCATTCCTTTCCAAACCTCAGCCCCTCCCCGTGAGTCTCTTCTTGAACAGGTTTCAGAAGGCTGGCTCTGGCCAGCAGGGTGGCCCTCTCTGAGCCCACTTTTTTATTTCCCAGGTGCCAACTGTCAGGGAAGATCCCCTGTGGGCAGGACGCCCCTGCATGTGGCTGCAGCCATGAGCCGGCTGGACTGTATCAGCCTCCTGCTCAACTATGGCGCCTCCATCAATGACAAGGATGCCAAGGGGGAGACGCCCATGTCTGTCGCCCGCCGCCTGAACCGTACCCAGAGCGAGCGACGGATGTTCCTCTTCTACTGGCTGGTGAAGATGGGGACTAAGGACCCACTGGACCCTGTGGTGAACAAGGCTTTTCAGAGAGTCAAGTCCGGGTTCGGCACCAAGAAGGAGAACAAAGCGTAGGAATGTTTGCATGTAGACACTGACTCGAGGTAACTTTCCCGAGTTCAGGTCCACGGTGAACAGTGGCCGTGGTGAGCAGAAATTCGAGGAAACATGGCAATTAATCTGAATCAGGCACGAAATGATCTGTCCTGTTTGCAAATGACGTGGGGAGAATATTGATAGAAGTGGGTGACTTTGTGTTCATTTCCTAACCCATTATGGACCTAACAGACTCCCACGCCAGCCTTTAATTTTGAGCTATTTGTTCATTATACCCAGGAACGCTGCTTGGGGTGATGGGGACCAATTACCTCCTCTCCCGTCCGGACACCATCTAATGCATCCGCATAACAGGGGTAATGGACACAATGAGAGTAGTTCTGTTGTTTTGGTACAAAACCAGGGCGGGCAGTTGTCCCCGGTTGGTGGGCAGTGTCACCTGTGAATTCCAGCTTGTTAAATTCATGGAACAAAATGTTCCCTGAGCTCGCAATGTTCCAGAAGTTTTCCTGAGCCTTCCTGGACGGGTGTGCTGTCTGAGTCAGAGGTAGGGTTGGGGGGGAAGCTAGGCTGGCCAGAAGACATCTGAGCTTGGTTGCCCACAAGGGGCACATGGTTACTCTTGGTGAAAGGGGGTGAGTTGACATTGGATTTAAAGGAGACCAGTGCAAAAGATGACGATAGCTCGTAAAGGAGAGAGTTTGAACTGGCAGCTTCTTTTTGTCCACTTGTCCCATCCCCAAAGGTCCAAGCACCCTCCTCCCCCACACTAGCTTTTTTCTGTCCTTCTAGAACTGGGGGAGCTCCAGCATCCTTACTAGGGGGCAGCATCTATGCTGGGCTCTGGGCTCGACAGCCCACAAAAGCTGCCATGTGAGTGATGAGCTGGGTGTGGGAGACCAGACGGAGGGGTGAGGACTGGAGCAGACTGACGTGTACCATCCCCCTCACCTTGCCTGAAGAAGATGCTGCCACTCAGCTCCAGCAGTAAGTGAGCCAAAGGCAGCTAGAGCTTTCCAGAGCCAGGAACTCGGCTTGTTAATCTAAATCCTGATTTTTATGTATTGGCTTGAATTATCCCCTGGAGAAAGGAAAGCCTACCCACTCCAGTATCCTGGCCTAGAGAATTCCATGGACTCTATAATCCATGGGGTCGCAAAGAGTCGGACACGACTGAGCGACTTACACTTTCTTTTCTTTTGAATTATTTTAAGAGTAGCATATGGTACAAAAGAAGAAGATTCGAGGCCGTGGATGGGCCTGCCAAGCGTCATCAAACTAATTTGTTTCACCTGGGAGATGCGTGGACACAGCCTAGGACTCCTCGGAGCGCTCCCTGGCTCTGAAACCTCGGGGTGAGAAGGACTGCGGCTGTTCCTGGGCGGTGCTGGCCACCCTCACACCACAGCCGCACGTGTTTCTCTGAAGCCCTGAACCCTGACACAGCTTCCAGGGCCAGTCTGTGTGGCAGCAGACCCTCTACTGTTGCAGTTCTGTTATGTGCTTTTGCAGATTTATTTTTTTCTTATTTTTTGGTTTCAGATCTGAACTTAGTCATTTTCCAAGGAACCTTGGTTCTGAAGTTCTGATTTTTAAGGAGCTGGAAAATGGCACTGCATCCCAGCCGCCCTTCTCTCCAACTTACATCCCAAGAACTGGAACTGGATCCAGCTTTTACATCAATGGGCCACATTTCCTGCTGTCTTTGCAAGCAAGATCCGTGTTGATGATGTGGCTTTACGCTTGGTGGACGCGGCTGGACTCAGCTCAGCAATCTGTTTGACAAATAATAGTTGGGGAAAAAGAAAATACAGCTCGGCATCAACTATGTCAAAACAGAGATCTTGTTTTTGGCAGATGTTCCCCAAAGTCAATAGGCAGATATTAAATAGCCTCACCCAGTGGGGTCAGTTCATTTAGCTAATAAGGTGTGTTGGCAGGGGGACTTGGGCACCCTTTTAACTTAACAAGTGGTGTGACTCACAGTCATGGGTTTTCCGGGAGTTCTGCTCTCCTGTCTTTATTGTTAGGAGAGTCACCTGCCTGACACTTGTCCCCAAAACTTTAGAGGGAAGCCCCCTGTCTTTATCGCCCCCAGTTCAGCTAAACACTTGGCCAGGAGCTGAACAAGTTCACTGTGATGACATTTTGCTTGGTCTGTGGCAGGGCCATTAAAACTCTCCTGTAAGTCCTGGGGACTCTTCTTTTCAGACAATCTTAACATCCGAGCTGTTCTAGTCAAATAAGCTTGCGCTGCCTTGTCAATAAAATCTGTCCACAGCCTCAGAAGAGTTGATTTGCAATTGGTTGCAATCATATTACACTTTGCAGATAATTTAATTCAACATTTGAAGTTTTGTGGGGTCATACTTTGGAGCCAGCAGAATTTTTTTTTTTAAAGGGGTTGATCTCAAACATTTGTATAGGATCCTGAAATCCTTTCAGGCCCAAGGTATTGAGGGTGGTCTTTAGTGGTGGTCTGCTTTTGCCCAGGTGGGCCTCTCCTCTGTGTGGAGAGTGATTGGCTCCCTTGGAGTTCTGGCCAGTCGTCTGGGTGTAATATCCGTCTCCCTGCTCTGTATCTTGTATCTCCTGTGAGACTGAACTTGATTGCCAGAGTGGGATTGCTACCAGGGTAGCGTGGACGTAAGGCTGGGGGTCAGAGTGGACCCCAGGTTGCATCTCGGTGGCTCTGCCTTCTGGCCTTGGGGTATCGGAGGATGGAGGCTGGTCATGGTGTCTGGTCCCTCAGGTTGTTGGGTGGGGGCACTCAGTACATGCTGGCTCTTCTCAGCTGAGAGTTTGGTGCAGACTGGCTAAAGTGAGCTCCATTATTGATGATTGAGGAGGGGAAAGAGAGGAGAAATATTTAGGACCATTTAGAGCCCTTTCTTGGGCTCTCAAGTTCTGATCAGCAAGAGACAGATGATCTCTGAGCTCAGGAGCCCATGGAAGAGCTGTCCAATGTCCTCTGATCCCTCAGCGCCTCCTGGCCATCGGGGACCCTGCTCACCAGGTGCCTTATGTCAGCCAGGAAAATAGCCTTTGGAGCCAGGGGAGCCTCTGTGGAGAGGTGGACGGCTCACGCTAAGCACAGCTGTGCCCCCACCACATGGCCACTCGCCTTGGCCACCCCTCTGGACCCCTGGCCGCCGGTCACTGCCTGGGTCTCGGGCATGTGGCCATCTGTCTCCAAAGACTCGGCTGAGAGGCCGCATGCTTGAGTCCTGCCCACCGGGCCCTCCCTCCATCTCTGGTCTGAATGCTCTCTTCTCCGAAGCATGGACACTGACCAGACCTTCCCATGGAAGGGGAAGGGCACCCGCTGGTGGCGCCTCAGGGGCCTTTAGGTGGCCCTGGTGCCGCAGCGAGTGCCATCAAGACACGGGGAGAGAAAGTTATTCCCTTTTCAAAGGGCTCTCAGTCCTTTAAATTCTGACAAGAGGAAAGTCTCCGCTTGGTGTTAGAGGGTCAGGTCCCCCCGCCGAGCCCCCAAATACCCTTTTTATAAGATACGCAAATAGGGCCACTTTCTGCAGGCAGCAGTGTTTTGCTAGGATTTAATGACATTGTCTGTTTTCAGTGTATCTGTGGGCCGGGATTCTATTTTTATTTCCACTCCTAACTAGTGTATGACCTCAGGGCAGACTGTCACCTCTCCAGGGACCCTCCTCATCTCCATCCCAACCTAGTCTCGATGACCAGCATGGGTGGTCTTCAGAAAGGGCCTGGGCCGGCTACCCTGCAGGTCCCACTTAGGATTTCCCTCTGCCATCAGATGGATGACCTTGGGCCAGGCAACTGCCTGTCTCAGAACCTCTGCTCCTTCTTCCATAGCGTTCAGGAAATCAAACCTGCCCCCGCCATCATGAGAGGGGTGCAATGCCTGACACAGAGCAGATGCTTGAAAAATAGTGCCCATTATTACTAATATTGCTACCACCACTTAATTTGCTTAAAATGTTTGCTCACTGGGAATCAAAACACTCCCCATATGCAGAAAGCCTCATAAGTTTTCAGCAAACCTTATATCGAGAGCCTCCCAGGGTAGGAGAGATCATTTCTTTCCAACTTTGCTGATTTTAGTGTTAAGTGCAAGGCTTCTGCAGCAACTTCTAGAAAGTCTTTCTGAACTTAAAACTTCAGGGCCAGTTCTGCAGGAGAGAGAGAGAGAGAGAAAAGAAAAGCTCTAGCGCGAGAGGAAAATTCCAGCCTCTCAGCTCAGCCTCCGCAGTGCGTCCTGACTACGCCAGCACCCAGCAGAGGGCACAGAAGCCCATTAACATTTAGAAAAACGCGGCTGTTTGTGCTCATCGGAAATGTCAGAGCTGCGGCAGCCTGTGCCCCACTGGAAACTCGAGAATGGGGCTCAGCCACGGGGACTCAGACAGCTTCTCAGCCTGACCTGAACCCCTGAAATTGTCCATCAAACACACATTTTCTGAGGAGAACATTCATTGTGTCCAGCGAGGGTCCATGGATCCCCCAAACCTGGGCGTGTAACAAGGGAGGCCAGCCGCCCCAGTTGTCGAGTCAAATCAGTACCTCCATGCAACGTCCTTTCTACCCCTTGGGTGGGTGCGCACTGTCAATTTGCAATTTGGAAAAAATGATAAAACACTGGTCCCATCTGGTGGTGCTGTGTGCGTGTGCCTCCGTGTACGCCAGTGTTTGGGTCACAGCTCCCTCTAGTGTTGCAGAGGGGAACTTGCAGATTACAACTACAGCCTTGCCAGATGACAAAGTAGGCATTCAGAAGGCCCATCTACCCCACGGGGTAAATCTCCCTTGCAGAGAAGAGAAGACCCTGATGGTGGGCAAGACTGAGGGTAGGAGAAGGGGGCAATAGAGAACGAGATGGCTGGATGGCATCACCAACTTGATGGAGATGAGTTTGAGCAAACTCTGGGAGATGGTGAGGACAGGGAAGCCTGCTATGTTGCAGTCCATGGGGTCACAAAGAGTTGGACACGACTGAGCAACTGAATAACAACATAGACAAGGCTCCCCCATTCATGATGAGATGCGTGTGTTAGTGTTCATGGCAGCTGTTTCTGGTGGCGAGTGCCTGGAAGCCCTCCAGGTGCCCACCACGGGGGAAGGACGGTGCCACATTTTGCAGCTATTAAAACAAACAAAAAAAAAACCACAAATGATTTGATGTCTAGGCCAAGGCGTGGCCATGAGGGCTGTCTGTGATGTCGTTACATGAAAAGCAGCAAGTTGCCCAGGAAATGTGTATGAGCTCATGGACTTAGAATGCTAAAAAGAAGGTGAATCCAAGAAGCGAGGACATAAGTTTATTTGAGCAAAAAGGATGATGTCAAAGGTCCTTAAACTGTTAGCATTGCTTACTCCTGGGCCGCAGGGTTGCCCTGCACAGCTCTGGAGGATCACAGCCTGTCTTATCTTCTATTATGGTGGTGAAAGACACATAATATAAAACTTGCCATTAATGAGCAGTGGATTCACTGTGTGGTGTAACCATCACTCATATCCAGTTCCGGAACATTTTCATCAACCCTAATAAACAAAACAAAACAACAAACCCCGGACCCAGTAACAGTCCCCACCCCTCGACAAACACTAATCCATTTTCTAGCTCTGTGGATCTGCCCATTTTTGGATATTGCACACAAACAGAACCCTACAATGTGTGACGTTAGGTAGTCGCTTCTCTGAAATGTTTTCAGGGTTCATCCGTATGGCAGCGTGGACCAAAGCTCTATTCCTTTTTGTGGCTGAATAATATCCTATCATGAAGCCAGTAGTCAGCTGATGAACATTTGGGTTGTTTCCATCATTTGACCATTGTGAATAATGCTGCTATGAACATGGGTGTATAAGATTTGTTTGAATACTTGTTTCTTTTGAGTATATACCCAGGAGGGGAAGTTGCTGGGTCATAAGGTACTTCCGTGTTTAACAGAATATGTTACATTTGTAACTAAAAAAAATATGAAAAAGGAAAAGAAGAGAACCCCCTTCCACCTGAACTCTCCAAACTCTGAGGATCACAATAATCATTTATTGAGCAATTATCCTGGGCCAGACATTCCAGATGGCTTCCCTGGTGGCTCCAACAGTAAAGAATCTGGCTTCAATGCAGGAGACCTGGGTTCGATTCCTGAGTGGGGAAGATTCCCTGGTGAAGGAAATGGCTACCCACTCCAGTATCCTTGCCTGGAGAATCCCACGAACAGATGATCCTGTCCGGCTGCAGTCCATGGGGTTGCAAAGAGTCAGACATGACTCAGTGACCAACAGACATTCCTAACGTCTCATTTAGTGGTTTCAGAGATGCTGAGAGTCACAGGTTCTCAACTTTGAGTGCAAATTGGTCCCAGGAAGGGCTTGTTAAGACACAGATGGCTGGGCTTCCTCTCCTCAGATCTGGATTCAGTATGTCAGGAGCAGAGCCTGAGATTTCTAACAGATTCCCGGGGATGCTGGTGCTGAGCAGCCCTGAGCGTGATCTAGTCCATCCAGGCCTGGTTTTCATTGAGGAAACTGGAGCTCAGAGAAGTCAGCAAGTTGCCCAGAGTCAGCATGTAAATGGCAGAGTGAGGATGTCTGACTCTAAACCATGGTTCTAGCAAGCACGGGACAGTGCTGAACTGTGCCTGATCACAGACCATCATCCTTCTCCAGGTGTGAGCCAGCTAGTCTGGGAGGACTTCCTGGGTGAGACCTCCATTACCTCTCTAAGGGCCTCTTTCCCTGCTTGTGAAACGCATAAAAGACTAGCGTTTCTCCAAGGGGTGCCTACCCAGAGCCTTCTTGACAGGACAGACCCCTGGGCTGGGCACCACCAGGCAGTGCAAAACACAGGATGGAGAGCAGGTAATCACACCCCACTGACACCTTCTTGTATCAGAGCCAAAGCAGGACAGGCCCCCGTGGCTCCTGAGCATTTTCTTCCTTTGCCTTGACTGAGAGTTCAGGAAAAAGACCCTTCCTAAGACTCCCGGGGTCAACTTGAAGTTGCCGGCCAGGTGGCGCTGCTGAGCGCTGTTGCCGCTGGTGGGTGGACGCAGCGACCACCAGGTGGCGCAGCGAGACCGCAGATGGGCTAAGGGTACCCAAACTGTCCCTCCAGACGTCTGGAACCAGCTGTACAGGTTGTAGACCCTGTTGGGTTTAATTTCTTCCTCTCCCTTTATTTACTCATTTTATTTTAAAATTTTGTTTAAAATTGGTGGATAATTGATTTACAGTATGTGTTGGTTTCTGCCATACATCAACATGAATGTATAGGTCCCCTCTCTCTTGAACCTTCCTCCCACCTCCCACCCCATCCCACCCCTCTAGGTTGTCCCAGAGCACTAGGTTGAGCTCCCTGCGTTGTTCAGCGAATTCCCACTGGCTGTCTCGCATATGGTAATGTATATATTTTCAGTGTACTCTCTCAATTTGCCTCACTCTCTCCTTCCCCACTCTGTGTCCACAGGTCTGTTCCCTGTGTCTATGTCTCCACTGCTGCCCTCTCCTCTCCCTTCAGATGTTATACCCCCCAAGGACTTTCCATTCTATTATTTCATGCTGTTTTGATCTTTGCATAGAATAGGGGCTTCCCTGGTGGCTCAGATGGTAAAGAATCTGCCTGCAATGTAAGAGACCCAGGTTCCATCCACTGGTCAGAAAGATCCCCTGGAGGAGGGAATTGCATAGTATAGAATATCTTTTAAGCTATCTAACTTTGATTCCTTAAAAAACTGGAAATAGAACTGCCTTATGACCCAGCAATCCCACTGCGGGGCATACACACCAAGGAAACCAGAATTGAAAGAGACACATGTGCCCCAAAGTTCATCACAGCACTGTTTATAATAGCCAGGACATGGAAGCAAGCTAGATGTCCATCAGCAGATGAATGAATAAGAAAGCTGTGGTACATATACACAATGGAGTATTACTCAGCCAGTAAAAAGAATACATTTGAATCAGTTCTAATGAGGTGGATGAAACTGGAGCCGATTGTATACAGAGTGAAGTAAGCCAGAAAGAAAAACACCAATAAAATATACTAACACACATATATATGGAATTTAGAAAGGTGGTAATGATAACCCTGTATGCGAGACAGCAAAAGAGGCACAGATGTATAGAACAGTCTTTTGGATTCTGTGGGAGAGGGAGAGGGTGGGGTGATTTGGAAGAACTGCATTGAAACGTGTATATCATATAAGAAACGAATCGCCAGTCTAGGTTCAATGCAGGATACAGGATGCCTGGGGCTGGTGCACTGGGATGACCCAGAGAGATGGTATGGGGAGGGAGTTGGGAGGGGGGTTCCTGATTGGGAACATATGTACACTCGTGGCGGATTCATGTTGATGTATGGCAAAACCAATACAGTATTGTAAAGTAAAATAAAGTAAAATAAAAAAATAGAAATAAGCAATATTTACTTGATAATTATTATTACATTGGTAGTTTTTGTGGATTGTCAATAAAGTATGTGATGAATACTTATTTAAAAAACACTAACTTTATGTGGATCTTTTCACATAAAATTAATGGGACAAGACTTGTAAAAAGAAATATGGCCATCCAAAGATTCTTCCTCCAGGGGATCACCAATGGTCTTAGGGTGAGGAATAAAAGCCAGCCAGCTTTAGAAATAAACTTTATTTAAACCCCCTTCCCCCAAAGGAGGAAAAGTCTAGGACCTTCCTTGCAACTCTCATGAATGTTTAAATTAATGTCTTATCATCTAGGAGGGTCTGCAACAAAAAAAGCAAGGAATTTTGCTAAATTAGGTAGATCCTACATATTTTTCCCAAGCAAAGTATTGATATAGCACATGGAGAAGGGCTGAGATTAAAAATGAACACACATCAGAATTGCTATTTTTTTTTTAACCAAATTACACCTTCAAAGAACTTCATGATTTATCTCCACCTTTCAGCAGACTGCAGTACATTTCACACCTGGTTCTTCTCATGCATGGTTTAGGAGTTTTATTTAAATGATGAAAAAAATGTATATGATATGCATTTGCCAGCGCTATCAAGTATCTCATTTGCGTCTTGTAAAGATTTCATGTCTTATTCCTGGCTCACAGTGACAGAGGCTTGGGGAGCAAAGCCACTTCCTTTGAAAAGAAATGAATAGGTCCCCTGAAGCTTGGAGCTCGGACTTTTAGATGGACAGACGTATTGATGATGATGAGCTGAGGCGTCAGAGCTGCTATCCATCCTGCATCCCACGGATGCTGGGACTGAGCCTCACAGGTGACAGAGCTCCGCCAGGCTCCTGGCTCCTCGGACTGCGGGCTGTTGGGAATGGTCTCATGGATGCTCCACAGTTGCCCTACACGCCCACCCTTTTGGCTTCCTCTTCCTGCCTCAGGGAGTTACTAGATTCTTCAGCCATCTTTTGCAAATCTTAAGAAGTCCAGCCTGGCCCCAGTAGAAATGCCATCTCCTCCACTGTCGCTCCCCTGGCTCAGGGCTGGCCCAGGCTGGCTGGTGGTCCTGTGGCTCCAGCCCCTACGTTCTGCCCCCCATGGCTTGGCACTTGCCCAGCAGTTCCTGTGTCTCCGGGGTGGGCCCGGGATGCTCAGCAGAGTGAGAAGGGCTGCATGGCCCCCTGGCCCCCAAAGACCCTCCATCGTGGGTTTGGGGGACCCCACGTGACCTCTCGCAGTGGCAAACCTGCTCCCTGGCCTCTGCGCTCTTGGGAGGCTGTACCTGCACCCCGCCTTGCCCGCCTCCCGGCCTGCCCTCCACGTGTCCGCTTGGCCTGCAGGAAGAGGGTCCTTGCCCTTGTACTGTGGGGGCAGGAACGGGACCATCCGATCCACCGTGGTGGCTGGAACCCACGCTGACGGCCGGAATGTGAGCTGCGGGGATGGGAGAAGGGGTGTGGAGACCCTTTCCCCAAGTAAGGTCATGTTCACAGGTCCCAGCCAGGTGGACACGTCTTTTCGTGGGCACCGTTTCACCTTTCCAGTGGTTATGTTCGAGGTGTCCACGCACCTGAGTGGAATGGGTTCACAGGAGAGGGATTCACCCGACACACGGTGAGTTTGGCAGTTGTCTGCAAGCAGGTGGAATAGAGAGGGCGCCAAGAGGTGGAGGGGAGGGTGGGACAGAGGAGGCGCCGGACCGAGCCCTGAGGCTTGCCTGTATTTAGAGTTCAGGTCAAGGGGGTCTAGCAGATCAGGAGAGAAGGGGCGAGGGAGTAGGGGGAGGAGGGAAACGCTGAGCGGGTGAAGGGTGTGGCTATGAGAGCTGGAAGCTGCTGAGCTGGAAGCTGCTGAGCCGTCAGCCAGCTGGGGGTGGAGAGACCAGTTTCAGTAGTGTCTTTTCACTTGTCTCCTGTCCCCTGCCTTCCTGTGAACTGTGACCTCCAGAGGGGTCAGCTTCATGCTGGTCCCACCATCAGGAGGAGAGATTCAAGCCTGGGTGAGGTCCTGCTGGCTGCCCCTCACTGGGAAGTTAGTTCTGTTTCCTCCTTTGGACTAGCAAGTAATTTTGAGATGATCCCTTCTCACCCTGTGAACACCCGGTCCCTGGGTCCCCCCCTTTTTTTTAAATGGTAAAGCAAGCATAACATGAAAGTTACCATTTGGACTATTTTCAAGTGTGTAGTTCAGTGGAATTAAGCACATTCACACTGTAACCGTCAGCCTCATCCAACTCCACAGCTTTTTCATCTTCCCAGACTGGAAATCTGTCCCCAAGAAACTCCCATTCTCCCCTCCCCTAGCTGCTAGCAACCACCATTCCTTTTCCTGTTGCTATGACTTGACTCCTCTAAGTCTCTCAAGTGAGTGGAAACATCCCAAATTTGTCCTCCCAGCTGCCTTTTCAAAAAGCAGCTTTACTGAGATTGAGTTTTAATTCACAACCTCTACACTTCACCCATGTAAAGGAAGGATGCAATTCAACGATCTTTAGTATGCTATTATTCAGCATATAAGCACCTTCTCTGTGTAGTTCCAAAGCATCATCATCACTCCCAAGGGAGACCCCATGTCCATGAAATACTTTCCATTCCTGGTCGCCCCAGGCCCTGACAACCGCTAATCTTTCTGTTGCTACGGATTTATCTGTTCTGGACACTTCATATTCATGGGATCAATACATGGTCCTTTGTGTCTGGCTTCTTAGCGTGACCTTAGTTGTCAAGGTCCATCCATGTAGTTCTCTGTTCTGAATCCAGCCTGTATGTAATAGTTTTGCATATGCAAATCCCAAACTCCTAATCCATCCGCCTTGGCAACTGATCTCTACGTCTATAAGTCTATCTCGTCTTCTAAATAGGCTCATTATGTCATCTTTTAGATTCCACATATAAGTGGTATCATATGGTATTTGTCTTTCTCTTTCTGACTTATTTCACTTAGTGTGGGTCCATCCATGTTGCTACAAATAGCATTTCATTGCTTTTTAATGGCCGGAGACTCACATTTTAACAGGGCAATTTTTGTGCGTTTTCAGTTTCCTTCAACTCCAAGGTGTGCGATTCTGGTGAATGTATGGGAAGCGCCCCGTGAGTTGGCCTTGAGTCGCTGATCAGCACTCAGGCCTATGAGCAAATCCCTGTGATTCGGCTAGTGGATTCTGGGTCTTCAGCACCTTCTAGGAAGTACTTTGTTGTTGTTGTTGTTGTTTTGGCTATAATACCTGGCATGTGTGATCTTAGTTCCCGGACCAGGGATTAAACTGGTGCCCTAGCAATGGAAGCACAGAGTCTTAACCACTGGACCGCCAGGGAAGTCCCCTTTAGCACCATCTAGAACTTCTCTATTCTATTTGATAGCACAGTCCCTGGATGAGCCTCACTGGCCTCTCCTTGGAGTTTGTTTGGAATGCAGAACTCACCTATTAGATCAGCATGGGCATATTAACGAGGTCCTGGGGAGTTTGCAGGGTGTTCTTCTTGAAGTCTCCATCATGTTGGCAGCAAGGTAGCCCCACCCTCAGAAAGCCTCAGCACAGAAGGGTAGGTGTCTAGTCCAAGCCCTTCAGCTCCCTGAGACAGAGAAGTAACTTTCTTTCGCATTTCTGCCCTGGGGCATTTGTGGTGTGAGTGAGAGGCAGGGCTGGGTGTCTGGCCCCTGCTGGGACGTTTGGTCCTGCCTGACCCTCAGACTCTGGTCTGTGTCCAATCCTTCCTTGTGATGTCTGCAGGGTCGTGCCTGCCCCTGCTCTCCCTCAGCCACTTTCTTCTGTTCTCAGGGACAGAGGGTGCGGGGAGCTGCTCTCGCACCACTGGGGGTGACTTGGGGGCCCACCCTGCTACTCTCCTGACATTCTGGGGTTCCAGGTCCCTCTGCTGTCCCTTCTTCTGCCCCAGCAGCACGTCCTCTCTACCTGGGTACCCTAGGCAGCCGTAGCTTCAGGGGGAGCTTGTGCCCTCCAAGGGGGCTCTTCCTGGAAAGATCCCCCTTCCCACATACCACCTTGGAGAGAGACTCTGCCTGTCTCAGGGATGGATGAGGTGGAAGGGCATGTTTTCTAAGAAGCTTTTCTCTCCTCCGTCCTGCTCGCAGCTTCATTCTCCCCAGGTTCTCACCCTGCTCTATGGATGAGACTTTTGAAATAAAAGCAGAGTCTTTGTTTGGTTTTCCTCTGTTTCCTGGAGCATCCTTCTTGCTCAAAGGAAGTGGCACCAAATGCTTGCTTCCCACACTGGGAAAAGGATCATGAGAGAGCAAGAAGAGGGACAAATATGATTTTATGCAAATTTAATTGGGACCCAGGGCTTTGTCCCTTTGGGGCTAGTGGTAAATTGAGCTTTGGTCAGTCTTAACGGGTTTTGCCGCTCTCGGGGGCAGGATTGTAGTGATTGATCCTAGGACACTTGGTTCTTCCATGGCCTAATGGTGAAGGATGCATGTACCTATTGGTGGGGCAAGGCCAAGAACCCTAGTGTCTGCAGCTTCTATTCCCAGGCAGTGGCTGATGGGCTTGGCATGGCAGCTGCCACCTTCTTGACCTTACCCCGGTGCCTATCACTCCCTACTGCCTCTGTCACCTGGCAGTGCCACCCATTTACACGATTGCCAGGCCCCTAGAGGCATTTAGTACCAAATGAACGCTTCTCGATTATAGCCGTTTCTTTCCCAGTCAGCTTAAACAGAGGGGAAGTGAAAAATGTGAACACGTCAAATAACTTCATATTTCAATAAGTACAGCTGTCGTGACGTGCCAGTGATTTATTCTGAGAAAGGCTATAGGTTGAGCGAGCCCTCCTGCTGCCCCCCTCCAGGAAGTTTAGAATTAGAACCAGAGGATATGATTCTATTGAACTTTTGCCAGAGTAAGTTCAAGAGGGGAGAACTTGACCTTTATATTTGGTTTCAGACCCCATGACCCTCCTTTCGGAAGGGAAAAAGTCCTTCTGGCATCTTTTTCCATGTTTTTTTTGAGCAAAAGTTTTGCTACATCCTTGGGAACTAGAAACCCCAACATCCTGTTGTTATATGTCCAGAGTGAAAGATAAGGATCTAATTTAAACTCTGATCCTGTCTCAATAAGACCCAATTCATGCAGAGCACGTATGCTCTCCCATTCCCAGAGTCTGTTTCTGCCCGGATTAACGCAAAGCCTTCGTAGTTTGTGAAACACTTCCCCCCCAGGGAATCCTGAGGTCAGGACCTGCCCAGGGCAGTTAGGGAGCAGGACTGCAGGGCCCTTTGGGCAGGGAGAGGGGGTCTGTGGCATCTGGGGGTCTGATGGATCTCATGTTGGTTATTTGGATGCTCATGCTGGTTTGCCCTGTGGTGGGGCAGGCCCATCCGTTTGGGATTTGGGGGGCACCGTGGTGTAGGAACAGGAGTGGCTGCGTGAGTATACCAAACACCCTTGAGGGCTAATCCCTATCTGTATTGATTGAATCAAGCCCTGGTAATACATTTGGGTAGAAGATCATTTGGGAATTAAAGCAGGCACAAGACATGCTGGTTGCAAAAAACATGGAGGTTTGACACATGGGCCGAGAGCAGAGCATCATTTCACAGTGGTACCCGTTTGCTAAGGACATGAAATGTCCAGGTGACTGCTGCCTGGAGGGGTGGGCTGGATGCATTTTCAATTACCTGGCAGTGCAGAGGGGCTGGTGAGCAGCCTATGAAAGTTTATTGCCAAGCTGTGTTAGATAGTGAGGTTGGGGCCTGAAAGTCACTGGCTACTTTGGCCAAGAATTATGTGGGATAGTGATCCAATGGTGCCCAGCCCGGGATGCCCCACTGGTTGCTGCAGCTCCACCTGCCCCAACTCAGGCTGGAGCCCCAGGCACCCCTTCCTCTCTCCCACCCCTGTGTCCAGCCTGCCTCTGAGGTTTATGGCAAATCATCCCCCTCTTCCACCGCGAGCCTCACCTATCCCTGCCTTCAGAATCAACTTGCAAATCAAAAGTGTGATGATGTCTCTCCTCTGCTTGGAACTTTCAATGGGTCCTCATTGCCCTTCAGATAAAGTTAAAGCCCCTGACTGGAGGTTTTGAGGCTCCCCACTCCTTATGACTTCATGTGGATCTTGTTGTAGGCCATCTTCTTTCCTGTGGGTCTCCTTCCTGGAGCAGGGCCTTTGCACATGCTAAGTCACTTCAGTCGTGTCCAGCTCTTTGTGACCCCATGGACTGTAGCCCGCCAGGCTCCTCTGTCCATGGGGATTCTCCAGGAGAGAATACTGGAGAGGGTTGTTATGTCCTCCTGCAGGGGATCTTCCCGACTCAGGGACTGAACCTGCATCTCTTATGTCTCCTGCATTGGCAGGAGGGTTCTCACCACTAGCGCCCCCTGGGCCCGGGGTGCTTTGCTGGCCTCTGCTCGCCTGGCTAATCCCACCTACCCTGCTGTTTGGCAGCCTCATTGCTATGTCCCTGGCCTATTCCTGCTCACTGGCCTGGAGCTCACATTCCTTGGAGCACCTCTGAGCTCTCCTTATCAACATGGTAATGAATGATCTGGGCCATCCTTTCTGTTCTGTCTCTGCCTCCTTCACAGAGGGGAGCTGCCTGAGAGCAGTGACCAGAGCTTATTTAGTTTAACACCATGTCCTCGCAGGCAGTCTGAAAGGCAAAGTCTCAAAAATATGTTGCTGAGTGAAACATGGTCCCCAAGGGCCACGTCCTGTAGGAATCCACTAACACGAAATGTCCAGCCTAGACCAGTCTACAGAAGACAGAGTCCTGGAGGCTCAGGGCCATGAAGAATGAAGACTAGCTACAAATGGAGTTTCCTTTTGGGGTGATGAAAATATTCTAGGATGAGATGATGGTTGCGATGGGTAATTCTGTAAAAAGACTCAAAATTATCGAACTGTGTGCTTTCTATGGGTGATCTCAATGAAGCTGTAAATTTTTTTAAAACATTTTTTTGGAGTGTGGTTGCTTTACAGCGCTGTTAGTTTCTGCTGAATGAAGCTGTATATTTTTAAGGCACTCAGCAGATATTTAACAGATGAAAGTTTGTGAGGTTCAAGAGAAGCAGAGTCTCTTCTGCAGAAAAGCAGTCGACTTAATCTGTGAGCATCTAGGACAACGAGCTGATGGGCTGGAGAGGGGGTCCAGGCCTGGTTGTGTCCTCACTCATCTGCTGACCTGGCAGGAAGGAGGAGGAGGCAAGAGAAGGATACTGGTGATGGTGAACGGGTGCTGATGATGCGATGGGCATGTCGGGCGTGGCGGGTGGTGTGGGAGGATAGGGGCTGAGCGCCTTGTGGATCCGCTGAGTCTCAGGCCAGAGGGACATGGAGGTAGCACCCATGTGGATCTCCAAGGCCTGGGGATTTGGGGACCTTAGAAAATCCTGAAGGGAACCTGGAGGGTGAGGAGGAAAGGGCCAAGGAGAGACTCGAA
This sequence comes from Madoqua kirkii, assembly GCA_006408675.1. Classification (NCBI taxonomy): domain Eukaryota; kingdom Metazoa; phylum Chordata; class Mammalia; order Artiodactyla; family Bovidae; genus Madoqua; species Madoqua kirkii. Next base: position 62,692 of record SJYC01070655.1, read on the forward strand.
GAAGCAGGCTGGGGAGGGAGGTGGAGAGAGGAGCTGGGGGTAGGGTGTTGAAGCCTTTCCCCATGGTGTGGCAAGGGTCTCTCTTCCCGGCTGTGGAGCGCTGTTGCTTGCGGGGCATTGAATTCTACTGTCAGCCGTTCAGGCATCTTCCTGGGAAAGCCCCTGTGCCCTCCACCTCCGAATTTCCAGGGGACTCCAGGTTGGAGAAGGCAATGGCTGCCCACTCCAGGGCTCTTGCCTAGAAAATCCCATGGATCTTTTGGAGGAGCCTGGTGGGCTGCAGTCCATGGAGTCGCTGAGGGTCGGACATGACAGCGACTTCACTTTCACTTTTCACTTTCACGCATTGGAGAAGGAAATGGCAACCCACTCCAGTGTTCTTGCCTGGAGAACCCCAGGGACGAGGGAGCCTGGTGAGCTGCCATCTAGGGGGATCATAGAGTCGGACACGACTTACGCGACTTAGCAGCAGCAGCAGCAGCCAGGTTGATACCCAAGTACTCCTGAGCTGATCTCATCACTGCCCTCTGCTGGTGTTCCTGGGCGCTGCCACGGCGCCAGCACGTCTGGGCTGTGGGGGAGGGACAAGACCCTGACTCCTGCTATGCTGTTGGGCCAGGGGCGGGGATAGGGGTCCCCATCGGTGCTGATGGGCCCCTTGTCTCTCCATTTCTGCTATGACCATACAGCTCCCTGGCTCCTTTCTCTGACTCAGACATGGTGTTCCTTTCTTATTATTCCAGCAGTTTGGGACCCCTCCTCGCTCCGGACCACGTGCTGTGCTATGACCGTCTGGTCCCAACACTTCACTCAGGGCTCATGCCCCCTCCCCAACAAGGGCAGCATTGCCATCTCCACTGGGTACAGGGACGCTCGGGGGCTAGGGAAGGAGCTGGGGTCTGGACTCTGTGTGTCTAGCACACCCAGAGCGGCTGAAGCCTGGTCCCATCCACGCAGGGCCCTAGTCCCCTCACACACTTGCTGGGCTGAGGGGACCCTCAGACACTCTCTTCAGCTCCAGCCTGCTTTCTCCTCACACTTCCTCATCCTCCACACCCTTCTGCTGTGTGTCTGTGTGTGAATGTATGTGCAGGCACGTGTCTCTGGGTGTGTGTGTGTGTATCTGTGAGTCTGTGTGTGTGCACATGTCCACACATGCATATGTATGACTGCACATGTGTCTGTGCATGCCTGCGTCTGTGTGTCTGAGTGTACTGTGTGTGCACACCTGTGTGTGTGTGAAAGACTCAAAATTATCGAACTGTGTGCTTTCTATGGGTGATCTCAATGAAGCTGTAAATTTTTTTAAAACATTTTTTTGGAGTGTGGTTGCTTTACAGCGCTGTTAGTTTCTGCTGAATGAAGCTGTATATTTTTAAGGCACTCAGCAGATATTTAACAGATGAAAGTTTGTGAGGTTCAAGAGAAGCAGAGTCTCTTCTGCAGAAAAGCAGTCGACTTAATCTGTGAGCATCTAGGACAACGAGCTGATGGGCTGGAGAGGGGGTCCAGGCCTGGTTGTGTCCTCACTCATCTGCTGACCTGGCAGGAAGGAGGAGGGGGCAAGAGAAGGATACTGGTGATGGGTGAACGGGTGCTGATGATGCGATGGGCATGTCGGGCGTGGCGGGTGGTGTGGGAGGATAGGGGCTGAGCGCCTTGTGGATCCGCTGAGTCTCAGGCCAGAGGGACATGGAGGTAGCACCCATGTGGATCTCCAAGGCCTGGGGATTTGGGGACCTTAGAAAATCCTGAAGGGAACCTGGAGGGTGAGGAGGAAAGGGCCAAGGAGAGACTCGAAGAAGCAGGCTGGGGAGGGAGGTGGAGAGAGGAGCTGGGGGTAGGGTGTTGAAGCCTTTCCCCATGGTGTGGCAAGGGTCTCTCTTCCCGGCTGTGGAGCGCTGTTGCTTGCGGGGCATTGAATTCTACTGTCAGCCGTTCAGGCATCTTCCTGGGAAAGCCCCTGTGCCCTCCACCTCCGAATTTCCAGGGGACTCCAGGTTGGAGAAGGCAATGGCTGCCCACTCCAGGGCTCTTGCCTAGAAAATCCCATGGATCTTTTGGAGGAGCCTGGTGGGCTGCAGTCCATGGAGTCGCTGAGGGTCGGACATGACAGCGACTTCACTTTCACTTTTCACTTTCACGCATTGGAGAAGGAAATGGCAACCCACTCCAGTGTTCTTGCCTGGAGAACCCCAGGGACGAGGGAGCCTGGTGAGCTGCCATCTAGGGGGATCATAGAGTCGGACACGACTTACGCGACTTAGCAGCAGCAGCAGCAGCCAGGTTGATACCCAAGTACTCCTGAGCTGATCTCATCACTGCCCTCTGCTGGTGTTCCTGGGCGCTGCCACGGCGCCAGCACGTCTGGGCTGTGGGGGAGGGACAAGACCCTGACTCCTGCTATGCTGTTGGGCCAGGGGCGGGGATAGGGGTCCCCATCGGTGCTGATGGGCCCCTTGTCTCTCCATTTCTGCTATGACCATACAGCTCCCTGGCTCCTTTCTCTGACTCAGACATGGTGTTCCTTTCTTATTATTCCAGCAGTTTGGGACCCCTCCTCGCTCCGGACCACGTGCTGTGCTATGACCGTCTGGTCCCAACACTTCACTCAGGGCTCATGCCCCCTCCCCAACAAGGGCAGCATTGCCATCTCCACTGGGTACAGGGACGCTCGGGGGCTAGGGAAGGAGCTGGGGTCTGGACTCTGTGTGTCTAGCACACCCAGAGCGGCTGAAGCCTGGTCCCATCCACGCAGGGCCCCAGTCCCCTCACACACTTGCTGGGCTGAGGGGACCCTCAGACACTCTCTTCAGCTCCAGCCTGCTTTCTCCTCACACTTCCTCATCCTCCACACCCTTCTGCTGTGTGTCTGTGTGTGAATGTATGTGCAGGCACGTGTCTCTGGGTGTGTGTGTGTGTATCTGTGAGTCTGTGTGTGTGCACATGTCCACACATGCATATGTATGACTGCACATGTGTCTGTGCATGCCTGCGTCTGTGTGTCTGAGTGTACTGTGTGTGCGCACCTGTGTGTGTGTGTGCTTGTGTGTATTTGTGTCTCCATGTGTGTGCATGTCGGTACGTGCATGTGTGTTTACCTGGGTATGTGAGTGTCTGTGGGCACATGTCTGTGTTTGTTACCTCTGGTGAGACTGCAGTGGGGCTGGCAACACACCCTCCCAGGAAGGTTTTCTGTGTGTGACCCTGCATAATGTGCGGGGAATTTTAAACCCCGCTGGTCCTGGGCCTCTGGTCTGCAAGCCCCCCATGCATCCTCCTGGGAGATGCTGAGCAGTCAGGCCTTGAGGGGTGGGGTGAGAAGAACGTGGCTCCCTCCACACATTGTTTCAGGGGATTGTCTGCACCCCCTCCACCCCAGCCTCTGTGCAGTGAGGAAAGTGTTTATCTCTGCACAGGAGGAAGCAGAGGCTTCCCTCAGAGACGTGAGTGACAATGTTTATTTCCCCCAGAGGATCTGGTATCCGTGATGACTTTAGAACTCAAAAAAGAAACCCTCTGAAACAATAGCAGAGAGTTCAGGAGCTGTGGTCATTTCTGGGTCATTTCTGGGGGACGGTATCCAAGTTTCCCACTGGGGGGGCCCACCTTGGCACATGCCCTGAAAACCCCAGTTTCTCCTTGGTAGCCCTCATCACCCTGTCAGGGACCAACTCTCTCAAGGACCAGCTGCTGTCTCTGCTCAACTCTCAAGATTGGGACAGTGTCTTTTGTGTTTGGCTGAGTAAGTGAATGAACGACTGAGTGGCAGAAATTCTGTGTGTCACTCAGGACATTTTTGGGTGTAAAGGATAGAAAATCAACCCAAACTGCTTACCCTAAGTTGGACATTGTTGGGCTCATGAAACCCAGTGGGCTCAGCCACTGGGTTGAGGGGCTCCAGGGATCAAATGATCCCACCAGGTTCTCTCTCTTCCTCTCACATCTCCACTAAACTCTGCTTTTCTTTCTCACATGTCCCTCTCTTTTCTTGCAGTTGGGTCCCTCTGTGCATCAGGGGACAATGGTACCAGGAAGCTCCAGCTTATGTGGTCTTCATGGCTTGAGAAAGAATTTCCTCCCTTAGCATAAAGTCCCAAGGAAGATCCTGATTGGTCTGTTTGGGTCACATGCCCAGTAGAATGGAGCCTTCTCATTGGCCAGCCTGATTCACGGCTCAGTACATCTGTTGGGGGTGGGATACCATGACTGACACTTGATTGTGGACTCCCAGATCGCAGGAGTATGAGATGCAGTTTGCTGAAACGAGGAATGTTGAGCAGAAAGAATACCTTTTTCTGTTCAATACATTCTTTGGTAATTAAACAAAGGCAACATCCTTTTTTTCCCCTAGATTGACCTAATTTGGAAATCAAACTTTGTGTGTGGATTTTATGCAACTTTGAGAACTTTCAGAGCTCTTGTATACATGGGACTTAAAACTAAAGCAAAAAAAAAAAAAGTAGAGTTTGATAGTAATCTTCTGGCTGCTGCATTTTGCTTTTAGCTGTCCATCCACTAAATGAGTATATATCATTAACTCAAAATGTGGCCCCCAAATGGGTTCTCCAGGACACATTACCCAGATCTCACCGGGGACAGTGAATGAGCAAAATCCATTCCCCTATGGACTGGTGAGCAGAAATGCATGGCTGGTTATTAGAAGCATTAGTTCAGGATATCTTTTTTTCCATTAACATGACTGAAATTGTACTGAAAGCTAAGGCATTATGTTTGGGAGGTGAGAGGGTCAGGCAGGAATTGGGAAGAGTCATCAGTTTAGCATACAAAGTGGAAAATTTGTGGGAGGCAGGTAGGGGGTCGTGACCTCGTTGCCTGTGACCACCTAGGATCCCAGTGGAGTTACTGGGGACCAGCGTGAGCCAGAAGGAGGGCTGGGAGCTTCCCTGTTGCGAAAGGAGGATCTGGGTGGCAGCAACTCTGAGCTGAGATGGGGAAGGGGGATTGGACAAGGGACCTACCCCCTCTTTCTTCCCTTCTCTTCCCCCTTCCTAAGTCCCTCCCCCTCCCCATATAGGGTCCAGCTTGATAATCCAGGATCATTTCCCCATTTTAAGATTCTTAATTTAATCACACCCACAAAATCCCTTTTGTCAGCTAAGGGTACAGAGACACAGGTTCTGGGACTAGGAGCTTCACTCTTTGGGGACCATCCTGCAGCCCCAGAGCTGCCCACAACTCCTCCTGCCCACCGCTTCCGTGCGCACACCCCTCCTCCCATCCACCGGGGGGTGCTTTCCTGCCCTTGAACTGGGGCTGGCCCTGGTCTGCTCTGACGGGCAGGATGCGATGACTGTGACACTGCCTCAGGCTGGGGCCTGGCTGTGACAGGTTATACCCTCCTGGGTTCTTTGAGCAGGTGTGTCAAGAAACACTTCCATGTGACGTGTTTATACCTGATGCCAGCTCAGGGGCACCTGGCCTGCCATGTGAGTTGTCATTCTCCAGGTCCTTGTCTCAGTCAGGGTTCAACCAGAGAGTGAACCAGCTGCAGAAGAATGTCAGGGAGCGGAGCTGGCTTAGGTGCCTGTGGGGTTGGCTGGGCTGGCCTGGAATCATGGGACGGTCTTCAGGAAGGGCTGGAACTCCAAGGCACCGACTCAGGCTGCTGTTCACGGGCAGGATTTCCTCTTCCCCAGGGAACCCCAGTCCTGCTCTTAAGACCTTTCAACTGATGGGACCAGGCCAACCGAGGTCATCTGGGACAATCCCCCTTACTTCAAGACAACTATGGGCCAATACCACATCTGCAAAGTACCTTATCAGCAACACCTACATCACTGCTTGACTGAATCACTGGGGATAGTAGCCTAGCCAAGCTGATACAACAAACTGTCTGCCCTTGACAGTCTTTGGAAGTGTGCTCTTAAATTCTGGGAGATTGAAAGTGGTGTGAAAAAATATAAACATGTGTATCTATATAAGTATACACACATACATATATGTATTATGTGAGCATGTATGTATATGTAAACGTGTGTCTGTGTCTGTATAATTTAGATATATTAAATCTATGTATTAGATGGACCCACTGACTCTCTTTTCTTTGGAAATCAGCCCTGCACAAATGATTGAGATATAATTCATATGCTCCCCTAAGTGACAAGTTTGCTCATATAATTAGCCATAATGATAAATAAAAATAAAATGTGGGCTTATATATGGCCAATTATACATCATAAAGCTATCATTCCATTTGTAGGGATCATAAACCACCAAGAGCATGTGGGGAGTCCCATGAGGTTGGTTCCTGTTGCTAGAAATTATATAAAATGGCAGCTGACCATGGGAAAAATAGTGGGGTGACTCTCACGTTTCAATGATGCGGCGGTGCTTGGTGGTTCAGGGAGTGGCGGGGGAACTGAGCTACCAAGGAGGACAGAGGCGTGGACTCAGTTCTCCCACCAGGTGCCCTAGGGTCATTTTCCTCCTGCGGGCAGTGGGGGCAGCAGGGCAGCCCCTCTATGGGCCAGGCAGAGAGTGCAACTTTCTATGTGCATCATGTCACTTAATCTCATCAATGAACATGTCATGTGGTCATAATCATCACTCCATTTCACAGACCAGGTAACAGGCCGGGAGATGTGGGTCATGTGTCCAAGGGCACAGGTCTTCCCTGACCCATGCTCTCTTCCAGCACTATCAACTATGATTCTTCTACTGAAGGTAATATTAGTATATATTGTGGTGCCAAGGACTCTTCAAATGCTTGTTCCTGGGACCTTAGGGGACACGACCAGCATTCCTATTGGACAAAGGAGGTAACAGAGAGTCCAAGAGTGAATGTCATTCTCCCAGGAGTCCCAGTGAGGGGGGGTGGAGCTGGGGGTGGTCTGTGCTTCCCTGAGGAAGCAATACTCTTGCTTCCCTGAGGCCAGGTATTGGGGGATTTGGAAGGGACAGGTGTTCAGAAAGGATGCATGGTTAGTGACTTGTTGGGAAAGGCAGCAGTGTTTTGTCCAGGGCTTTGCTTCTCTGTAAGCATCCTTGGTAAGAGGAACGTTAGTCCTTCTATTAATAGGCTACATGTATACATCCCTCTAAATCACCGATGGGTTCTGAATCATGTACTGTAGAAACAAAAGCGGTCACAGGCCTTTGCGAAGATGCTGGCTCAAGGTTCACTGCTGCATACTCGAGAGTAGCTCATTGAATCCTCCCAACAACCTGTGTTGCAGCAACAACTGTGATCCTCTGTAGCAGATGAGGAAGCTGAGAATCAGAGAGGTTGAGCCGTTTATCCCAAGTGGCCCAGATGATAAGAAGCCACATGGGACTCCACCAGGTCTGCCTGCCTGCAGGGCCCAAGGACAGGGGCGGCAGGGCCCAGGAGTTGGGGGAGAGCCATGCAGGGCTGGGAATAGGGTGAGCCAAGTGCCTCATTCACCTCTGGGGCAAAATTCAAGGAGATGCAGTAACAGTAAACAAGATAAATGGAATTTTCACGCAATTTGCAAAAAATCAAAATTAATACAAAAATCCATGATGAACAAAATATCAAAGCTTTAAAGAGAAGAAGTAACAGGGTTGTGCTGAGCCACACTGGCGCCTGAAGCAAAGGGAAAAATCAGAAATATTGATTCTTTTTTCACTTAAAAATTTCCATGTTTTTTTTTTTTTTTTCATCATGGAAATTTTGAATTTTTAAAATAGTATTTATCTTGAACACTGTGTTTTGGGGATGTCTCATTAAAATTTGCACCCCATCTGCCCCACTCGTGGCCTTTGGGGAGCAGTTCCCAGAGGCCAGTTACCAGGAAAGGATGGAGACTGGCAATTCCAGGGACCCATTGGGCGGGCCTGTTCCCCCCCAGGTACCACCTGTACTTGTTTCTGATTTGGGGCAGTCCTTTGCCAGGATCCCTTCCGTCAGCGTTCCCAGCCGGTCAGCCCCTCCTTCTCTTCTTTAAAGCGTTAGTTGCCCCTAAAGAAGACCCGGAGCTTCGCAGGGTAGGCGCCTGGGACTCCACCTCTGAAGCTTCATTCCTCAGGGACCCCGGCAGCCTTCAGCTTTGGGCTCTCTGCTCTTGCAACTCCATATCTGCCCAGAAGGGGGCAGCATGGGCACGTGCATTCTCAGCCTCAGACCTGGGGGGCGGTTTTTTGTTTTTTGTTTTTTTCCTTCCCACTTTTGGTGCTTTTCCTTCTTGGTGCAAACAGTCCCCAGTGACAGTACTGCTCTCTAATCCGTTGCTGACAATCCCTCTCCCAGGTAAGGATGGTGTAAGGGAGGAACCTCTTTTGAGTTCTGTTTTGGTGAACAGCTTTTCCCCCCTTGGATTTGAACTGAAAAGAAATCTACAGGTTCAGACAGACAAAATAAGTATGAATGCTGACTATGTGCCAGATCTTCTCTCCCTGACTGCACAGCAGCCCCAAGAGGTGATCACTACTGAATCCCTTCTTTGGAGATGTGCAGGCTGCCCGGGCTTAGTGGGGCCGGGTGTCCTGGAAGGCCTCCCTGTGGCTCCAGCTGGGTGTCCTGTCCACTCCCTCTCAGCATTCAACAAGTGCCGAGGAGCTCATGGCCCCCCTGAGCAGTCCCCAGCCAAGGTGGTGGGAGCGGAGGATGAGCGCCAAGCTCTCTGTGTGCAGGTGAGGTGAGGAGTGGATGCTGGGTGCCCCTCCCCTAGTTTTTAGGTGGACTTGAGTGGGACCCCCTTGGTGGTTGTTGGCTTTGATACATCACTCCTGTCCCATCATATGGCCACCAGCAATAACATTATTGGTGCTGTTAACTGAGTGCTTAATGTATGCCAGGAGCTGTGTCAAGGGCTCTTGTAGAGTTTGACTTATTTGTTCCTTCAGCAGCCCCATTTTATGGATGAGGAAAGGTCCCAGGTCCCAGGATCACAGGATTCAGACCCAGGTGTGATGGCCTTAGCTAGCCGCATGAACCAGAGAGTGAAGCAACGGCAGGTGGAGTTTTTTCCGGTGTGAAGAATGAATGGATGCGCCCAGGACAGTCACTTTGGATGGCTCTAGGAAGCGTGATGTCTCAGGCATTGGGTGTGTCTGCGGGAAGCTGGGATGCATCCCAGGCTCTGAGAGTCACACCTGGAGCGGGAGGATTCTATCCCTACTCCATGCCAACTGTGGTGGAGGGAGCTTTGTTCATCTTTCTGCATTTTTTCTGCATTTACTTATGATATTTTTTAACCATAGGTGAGTAGGCATTGCTTCTCATAATTTGAAAAGAAAACCATAAAAAAATCAAGACTTTCAGATGCGAGCACATTTAGAGATATGTTAACTGAGAAAATGTAGCTAAAATGAGCTCTTAGCAGGATGCTTGGTCAAAAGTGGTTTCTGAGATGAAGACAAGTGGATGGCTGGGGGGTTGGATCTGGTTGATCAGTGCCTGCCTGCTGTCCCCTCCAAAGGGCAGAGGGCATTGCTCCCCTTTGAAGAGTCACCCCCTCAAGGACCCAGTAGTTACTGACATACTGTGCTGATCACATGTTATTAATCCTTTACTTTCCACAGTAACACCATAAGGTAGGTATTACTATTACTATTATTCCCATTTCTCAGCAAGATGGAGGCTCAGAGGAATTAAGTAACTTGCTGAAGGTCACACAGCACAAAGGAGTGGATCAGGATTCTAGCACCAGAATTTGGCCCCAGAGGCAGCTCCTGACCCCTTGGGGAAGGTGCCCCCTCTGGCTGCCTAACACCCCCCCGCCCTCGATTGGTTCTCTAGCATGGTCAGCACAAAAAGCAGACATTTCCAGAGTTGGTAAATTCCCTGTGGGCCAGTCAGAGACTTTGAGCTCCACAGAGAGAGCATGATGTCCTCCAAAGCAAGAGTTCAGGGTCAGCAGACCCAGGTGTGTGAGATACTGCAGCTCCACCCCTGCCTCTGCAGCCTCGGACGAGGAAACTGGGCACAGAGATGCCAAACTCTTGCCTAGAGCCAGCTGCCAAGGGGCAGGCCTCCTGCACCTGCTGGATGTGGACTCTGGGCCCTCAGGTGAGTGCTCCGTGGCCAGCCTCTGAGCTGTGGGAATGGGAGCTGGCAGGGGTGCAGGCAGGGGTGGCGTGCAAGCCTCTGTCTCTCTGGAGCACCCACCCAAGCCCCAATTCCACCCCCTCCCTCTGCCCCAGTCCCTCTCTCCTGGCCAAACTCGCGGCATCACTGTGGCCTTCTCAGGTGCCTCAGAGCCCTGGTCCCAACTGGCCGGTTCTCTCCTTGGATCCGTGGCTGTTGGGGTGACATCTTCATGAGGCGATCAGCCCCAGGGGCTAGGATGCCTGGCCTCGCTCAGTGCAGCCCTGGCACAGAGCAGGTGCTCAGCCAAGTACCTGCTGATGAATGAAGAAAGAAAGAACAAACGAATGTGGTAAGCACTCGGCCTGGAGGTGTCACAGGGTGGCTGAGGTGTAGGGAGGCAGAGTCATCAGCTGCAGCCAGGATTTGGTTCCATTTTCTCATAGAGGGAAAACAAAAAATGCGTGCTGATCGTAGAAGGGTCTTTGGATTTCTCTCCCCAGGAAGTGGCTAACCCCTCCTATTCAGCTGTCCTGGCCCACAGGTCTGTCTGGGAGAAGAACTTTCCTCCCCCTGGTGGGTGGGGGCTGGCTGTGACGCCTTGTCTTGGACGACCTCTGTCCCTCCCTCGCCCTGAAGCACTGGGGAGGGGTTGGTGGCGATTTAGTTGCTAAGTTGTGTCTGACTCTCACGACCCCATGGACTGTAGCCTGCCAGGCTCCTGTGGCCATGCGATTCTTCTTGCAGGCAGATTTGTTACTGACTGAGCCACCGGGGAAGCCAGATGGGGGAATGGTGGGGGTCGCAATCCAGCCTCCCAGCCCTGGGCCCCACACTTTGAACAGTGTGGCCAAGTGACTGAGGCTCACAGACTGCCTGAATGGAGCCGGGCTTGTGACAGCTGCTCTCCATTTCCGTGGCGAAGGGAGGAGTAGCAGGGATCTGCAGTTGCTGTGCGTTCATGAAGGATTTCCTCCTCAGGGTGTGGGGCTATCACCCGGCTCAGGGGCCCCAGCGTCTCCAGGTGAAGGGAAAGAGCCTCGTAGGGAAGCCCACCCTTTCTGGCCCCAAGGGCTTCCTGGTCCCCAGGAGAGGGCACAAGCGTCTTTTGCTGCCACCTCCAAAGGTTGTTGCAGGGGAGGGCAGAAGTCGAGAGGGTGTTGATCCTGGCAGGCGGGGGCCCTGGCTGCTGCCCTCCCGCCTGTGCCAGGCTCTACAAGCCAGACAGGTGGGGGAGAAGACGGAGGTGGAGAAAGACGATGGGTGGCAGGGGGCCCCCAGATGGGTGGCAGTGGTGGCTGGCTTTTCTGTGTGTGTCTGGCTGGTGACCTTTCGGAGGAGTGGATTCAGAAACGACTGCTGTTTGTTGAGGCCCAGTTCAGAGACATCCTCGGTGTTAAATGTCAGGCCCCCACTGTCACCAGGAAGCAGGAGGTGCCTCTTAGTAGGAGACAGACTGGCTGACACCAACAGGGTGAATGGGTGGCCCCCGCTCTGCCAGCCCAGGGTTGGGGATTTGAGGTGCTCCTTGGGGATCGGCGCAGAGCGTGGGCTGTGAGCATCTGGAGAGTCTAGGAATCGGCAGGCTCCTTGCCCTGCTCTGCGGGAGGCTGTCCACCTGGTGTGTGTGTGTGTGTGTGTGTGTGTATGTGTCTGTGCGCGCGCAAGGGCGTGGTGCCCCCAAGGGTGACCTGATAGTTGCCTCTCCCCCAACCCTGAGGGCACCCACTCTGCATGTCACCCCTCATGCTGACAGGGCCTGGGCTGAAGTGGTAAGATCTCTTCACAGGGTCAGGCATGCTGGGCCTTGCTTGGGGTTGACAGGGGCCATCTGAAAGGCCATTTTGGGGGTGCCAGTCACTGGCCTTTCACAGCCTTTTGTGGGCTCCCTCTTGCCTGCAAGCCTAAAGAGGGGAGGTGGGGGCAGCAGCTTCCCCAAGGACTTAGTAACAGTCCTATGCATTTGGATTCTTTCCGAAGAAATTAGAGAAGTGTTTGCCCTCTGTGAGTCCACGTTTATTTTCCTAACTCTAAGCCCAGGAACAGTTTGGTCTGGGCTAGTAACGTCCCGGTCCCCCGCTTCCTAGCCCACATCTCAGGGTCCCTGAGAGTGGCTTTGGACCCTCTGTTCCCTTTGCTGGGCGGGGCTGAAGTGATAAAGTGCAAGCTCTTAGCTCTTGATCTCCAGAGGGGACCCTGAGCTTCTTGGCCTTTTGGCTAAGATCAAGTGAAGAGAGGACCCTGAGCAGGGGATAAGACACACTCTTGTTTGCGCAAGAGAAAAGTTGTAATAAGCGTTTTCCATCCACCTCCTGAGCGTTGATTTCCTTAAATGGTATCTGAACAACATCCCAGGGCCTGGAGGACTGAAGCCACAAACCCGCCCGTCTTGGGGCTTGCCACCTGAAGCCAAGCCCCTGGCCAGTGTTTCAAAAGTTTGGCAGGAAATTAAATTTATCCAGTGGATTTATGAATTTATTATTTACTTTTAAACTTTTTAATACTGAAGTCTATTGTAATACACTCTTCCCTGGTGGCTCAGATGGTAGAGAATCTGCCTGCAATGTGGGAGACCTGGGTGTGATCCCTGGGTTGGGAAGATCCCCTGGGGAAGGGAATGGATACCCACTCCAGTATTCTTGCCTGGAGAATCCCATGGACAGAGGAGTCTGATGGAAATATGCATGCATCATAAGTGCTCAGCCCGATGTGTTTTCACCAACAGAACATGCCTGTGTCAGTGGCATCCAGACTGAGACCTGGAATGTGGCCACCCCCTCCCCATTGCCTGTCCCAGCCCCCAAAAGATGCTACCATGCTGAGTTCTCTCAGCATCCATCCGGTTTGTCTGTTTTTGCACTTCATATAAATGGAATCATACAGCACGTTCTCTTCTGTATCTGGCTTCTCTGGCCCAGCATCCTGCAGATTTATTTTTATCTCTGATCCCACCAGAACTGTTTTCCTGAGGCTGGGAAAGATCCCACTAAACAGGTCCATGGGGCGGAGATGGATAACAGAGTCAGTGACCACATGGCCACCAGGAATGACTGAGATCGATGTGGCAGACTGGTGGCTTGAGGGCTGGTTGTACTCAGGTTGCCCTCTGCAGTGGGAAATATATGTCTCTTTGTTATATATGTTGGGTATATAAAAATATGTATATATAAAAGAGTAATTTCATGCAAGTTACCCAGAATTGACAACTTAATATAACTTTCAGTCATTTAAGAAAAATTGAGCTGAATTCACATGACGTAAAAAGAACCATTTTAGAGAGTATAGCTCAGTGTTGTTTCATGTATTCACAATGTTGTACAATCACTGCCTTTGTCTAGTTCCAAAGCTTCTTTATTGCCCCAAAAGGAAACCCTGTACGCATTAGCTGGCAATCCTCAAATGCTCTTCCTCCAGACCCCGGTAGCCACAGACCTGCTTTCTGTCTCTGTTTATTTGCCTGATCTGGACGTTTTGTACAAATGGGAGCACGTAATAGGTGAGCAGTGTTTAGCTCTTTTCACTTGCACCTCGTTTCTAAAGTTCTTCCATGTGGTTGTGTGTCTCAATAACTTCTTCCTTTTTATGTCACTTTTGCTCCAAGTCACTTCTTTCTGTATTTTTAACTGAAGGATAATTGTGTCAGTTTCTGCCATACACAAACATGACCAAGTCTCTTTTTTTTTTAAGCAGAGGAAGCAGTTTTTATTGATGAGTTATTTCCAAAAACCACACAAATAGTGTTATCTGCTGCTGTGTAACAAATTACCCTCAAATTGAGTGGCTTAAAAGACCATTTGTGACCTCCCAGCTTCTGGGGGCCAGGAGCCTGGGTGCAACCTGTCTGGGTCCCCTGGATCAGGGTCTGTCTCAGGCTGTGGCCATCGCAAGGCTCAGCAGGGAAGGATCGGGTTCAGGCTTGTTCATGGGATCGCTGGTGGGACTCAGTTCCTCCTGGGCCATAAGGTCAAGGCCGCCTGAGCTGTTGGACAGTGGTTTCCCTCAGTTTCTTGTCATGAGAGCATCTCCACCAGGCATCTCATAACATGGCAGCTGGGCTCATTGAGGAGAGAGAGAGAGAGAAAGAGAAAGAGAGAAACGGGAAGGAGACGGGGAGGAGAACGCAGCTGGGCCTGGAGTCACAGCCTGTTGTAACCTCATCTGGGAAGTGGTGGCAATATTTTATGTCCCAATGACTTACCAATTCCAAACTCCAGAACACTTTCAGGTCCAGAAATACTCATTTGACAGCAAAGTTCATTTGATAGCAAAATCTGAACCAAGAATCCTTAGAGTCTTGATTCCTTTCAGTTTGAGCATTTACACATTTTACAACAAAAATACGAAGGGATTTCACTTGGTGGGGCTGCCCTAGAGCGTACCAGAAAGTGAAAGTGAAAGAGTTAGTCGCTCAGTTGTGTCTGACTCTTTGTGAATACATGGACTGTAGCCCACCAGGCTCCTCTGTCCATGTTATTCTCCAGGCAAGAATACTGGAGTGGGCTGTCATTTCCTTCTCCAGGGGATCTTCCCAACCCAGAGATCAAACTTGGGTCTCCCACTTTGCAGATGGATTCTTTACTGTCTGAGACATCAGGGAAGCCCCAGACCTTAGCAGAAGGGTTATGTAATACATAATATATGCACTATCTAAAATCTACAAAGCTCTAAATTCTCAGACACATCTGGTCCCATGCTGTGGATGCTGAAAGCCCAGGGTCCATTGGGTGGGTACTTGGGTGTGTTTGAACACGTAAGAGCAAGAGATGTGTTTTCCACTAGCTTTACTTCCTTCGATCATGTCATTTTCTTGAAACTCAAGCATCAGAGTTTCTAATTTGTCTTGGATGAGCTGTGCTTGTGACAGCATCCATTCCGAGTCCTTGGCCCGATTATGTTTTGCTTCATTTCCGAGGTCTCTCATTTAGACTGAGGCCGTCTGGATGTCATTGCTCTGATGTATTTCAGCATCTTGTATCCAGGTTTGCCAGCCTCGTCTTGACCTTGGAAATGTGGTGACATTTATGAGGTCATTTGGACACCCACAAAGAGGTTGATTTCCATAGATTAAATGTCAAGTTTGAGACGGTCCAGGGTGATGGACTCCTCAATGCTGTCCACTCCCATTCTCAAATGTCCTTTGACTGGACATTTCTGCTCCATTACAAGCCCACAAGTGCCAACCAAATTACTCAGGTCGTCTGAATCCAGGGGATTGGGGTGGGGAGGCTCCGGGCAGTGTCAAGTGAGATGGGCAGAAATGTTGTCTCATTTTTATTTTTCAAATAAAACATATATGTGGTTAGTTGGTGAATATATTACTGGAGGCAGGAAAAAACATCTCACCAACTGAGGTTTCTGAGATGTTAGTTAGTTAATAAAACCTAACTACCTGTGTATTGACCATCACAATATGGTAAAAAGGAATCTCTGTACATCAATGTTTTAAGTAGAAGTAGTTTTATGGGGCGTTAAACACATGGACATAAACTTGGAGTAAGCATTATCTAAATTAAGTAGCAAAAAGCATTACATAGTCTCCTGGAAATTTAAATGTATTTGTGTTCTCGTTGTCTGGAAGATGTGTGTCTTCAGATTTTGATTTGAGTCTCTCCCTCTCTTTAAAGAAATCTTAGAGTTTATGGTCACCATGCTGAATATTACATACGATTGTGCATGCCATACGATTCATCTGCCTTATAAGTGGAAGTTTGTACGTTTGACCTCGTTCACCCACTTTCACCACCCCCACGTCTGACAACCATTAGTCAGTGCTCCGTCTCTAAGAAACTGCATTTTTTTTTAAGATTGCACATAGAAGTGAAATCATACAGCATTTGTCTTTCTCTCTCTGAGTTAGCATCATGTTCTCTGTCTATCTGTATTATTGCAAATGCAGGATTTCCTTCCTTTTGATGATGAATGACATTTCATTGTATACACACACACCACATTTTCTTACCTGTTGTCCATTGATGGGCACTTAGCTTGTTTCCAAACCTAGACTCTGAGCAAAATGCTACAGTGAACACGGAGGTGCAGATATCTCTTCCAGACAGAGATTTCATATCCTTCAGATAAATGCCCAAACGTGGAACTACTGGATCATATGACAGCTCTATTTTAAACTTTAGAGGAGTCTTCATGACTGTTTCCTATAGTGACATGTCAATTTACATTCCCACCAACAGCACACAGGGTTGATCTGAATCTCTTGAATTTTTATTCCCTCAAGGAACTGAAGTCCATCAGATCTAAGTATGGATGTGCCTATTTCCTCTGCTGGTACACAGTGGGCACCGGGGCCAGGAGAGCCCTGAAAACCTTTAGAACCCAGAGTCCTGGTCTTTCTGAAGGTTCAGCTGTTCAGCCACAGCATGGACAGCTCTGCTGCTCCAGGTCATTTTCTTTGACAGTACTGACCAGTCTTCCTACAGCCTGGCTACTGATTAACACAGACCAACGAATTAAAGTGAGAATTAAAGTTTTAGAAGAAGGATGTCCCTGGTGATAGAGTGGATAAGAATCTGTCTGCTAATACATGGGGCGCAGGTTCAATCCTTGGTCTGGGAGGATCTCACATGCTGCAGGGCAGCTAAGCCCATATCCTGCAGCTACTGAAGCCCATGTGCCTTAGAGCCTGTGCTCTGAGACAAGAGAAGCCGCTGCAATGAGAGCCCCACACACTGCAGCGAAAAGCCGCTCCTGCTCGCCACAACTGGAGAGGAGTGAAGGGGTGAGAGTTGCTCGGTCCTGTCTGACTCTGTGACCTTATGGACTCTTGCCTGCCAGGCTCCTCTGTCCGTGGAATTCTCTAGGCAAGAATACTGGAGTGGGTAGCCATTTCTTTCTCCAGGGGATCCTTCCAATCAGGGATCAAACCCAGGTCTCCCACACTGCGGGTAGATTCTTTACTGTCTGAGCCACCAGGGAAGCCCAGAGCTAGAGCTATGTAAAGCAACAAAGACTCAGCACAGCCAAAAAAAAAAACAGGGCAGCTAAGCCCATATCCTGCAGCTACTGAAGCCCATGTGCCTTAGAGCCTGTGCTCTGAGACAAGAGAAGCCGCTGCAATGAGAGCCCCACACACTGCAGCGAAAAGCCGCTCCTGCTCGCCACAACTGGAGAGGAGTGAAGGGGTGAGAGTTGCTCGGTCCTGTCTGACTCTGTGACCTTATGGACTCTTGCCTGCCAGGCTCCTCTGTCCGTGGAATTCTCTAGGCAAGAATACTGGAGTGGGTAGCCATTTCTTTCTCCAGGGGATCCTTCCAATCAGGGATCAAACCCAGGTCTCCCACACTGCGGGTAGATTCTTTACTGTCTGAGCCACCAGGGAAGCCCAGAGCTAGAGCTATGTAAAGCAACAAAGACTCAGCACAGCCAAAAAAAAAAGTTTCAGAAGAGTCAAACAGGATATATTGAATTGGGGTCCAGACAAAAGGGAGCCCATCCATTTTGCTAGACATTTTTGTTGATACACTGTCATGGAAGATGGCTCTCAGATTCATTTTATGATCAGAAATTAGAACAAAAAGAAAAATCAGAATCACGTCTGGGCTGCAGGGATGTGCTGTGTCACGCACAGCAGTCAAACGGGAATGTAGTCCTGGTGGGGTCGAGACGAAGTTGGCAGACAGAAGAGTCTGGCTGCTCTGCTCGACTGCGGTGGCATCTGATCACAACAAGGGACGTGGGTTTCTTCAAGGGTACATGCCTTGCCTGCAGCAATGACCGAGATGCCAAAACATTAGGATTTAAGCGGGGAGGACTTGCCCGAGCATCCTGATGTTTAGTCTACATCGGGCTCAACATCTGGGTGACTGGAGACATCTTTGGAGGTGAATGAGCCATGTGACCTGGTCTCATGTGAACACAGCCTGGAACAAGAGCAGTGAAAGAGAAATGCTCAGAAGAGAGTGTTTTATGATCAGGGAGAGGAGGCAGTGAAATCTACTCCAGACTCTGCTTGGCTCCGGCACGGCTGTAACCAAGGACCACAAGCTGGGTGACTTAAGCAACAGGAGTTGGTCCTCTCCCAGGGCAATCCGTGGTCCCTCTGCAGCCTGTAGGGTGGAATTATGCCTTGTCTATTCCTGGCTTCTGGTGATTTGCCGGTGATTTTCAGCATCCTTGGCTTATAGATTGCTGCTGTTTAATCACTCAGTCATGTCTGACTCTTTGCGACCCCATAACTCTAACCCACCAGTTTCCTCCATCCATGGGATTATCCAGGCAAGAAGACTGGAGTGGGTTGCCATTTCCTCCTCCAGGGAATCTTCCTGACCTAGGGATTGAACCTATGTCTCCTGCATGGGCAAGCAGATTCTTTCCCATCAGGCCACCAGGGAAGCTTGTGGATACACATCACTCCGATTGCACCTCATTACATGGCTTCTTCCCCGTGGTCTGTGTCTCCTCCCTGTGTCTCTTCTCTTCTTACAAGGACACCAGTCATATTGGATTAAGTCTCCCCGCCCCAACTCCAGTATGACTTCATCCTAATTTAACTAATTCCCTCTGCAATGACCCTGTTTCTAAATCAGGCCACATTCATAGGTGCTGGAGGTTAGAACTATGACAGATCTTTCTTGGGGGGTACACAGTTCATCCCGTGATACCTTGGTCCTCTTTCTGTCAGGACCTGAAGAGCTGTGATGTCTCTCCGTTATATGTGTGGTCCTTGGGATATCAGCATGATGACAGGGATTTCCTGGTGGCTGTGGTCCATGTGATCCACGTGGCAGGTGATAAGGATGGGCACCATGCTCAGAGGGAACGACGAGGCGTCTTGAAGGGCTGATTCTCTTGTGTTCTGGCTCTTCCAGGCCAGGCAGCCCGTGAGAGCCTGAGTTTCCTTCTCTGGTTTGGAGGCAAGCCTTAGGGGACAGAGAACCAAGGAGAAGGCTGGGAGGAAGCTCTATGCTGTGCCTCTGTTCTCAGTGCCTGATCAGCTGGCTCTGCAGCTGTCTGCAGCCAGGCCCCATCCCCTACTCCCAGGGTAGTAGGGAGACCGATCCCTCAGGGAACATCTTGCAGACTTTATAGAGAACCACGCCCCGAACAAGAGCAATCCTCCCCCAGGGCCTGTGAGGTTCTGACACTGAGCCCAGAACTTGGAGGGGATGGTGGCCCAGACTCAGCAGGAATCCTCTGCCCCTAGCAGTGGGTGCCCCAGAGTCACAGAGCCCCTTTAGAAGTGTGCTAGTTGAGGCCTAGCATGCTAGGGTCAGGGAAAGGTTCTTGATGAGGGAATCTTGGGCTGGTAAAGCATACCCACCACACCTGGACAGGAAGATGAGCAAGAGAGGTGTGGATGGGTGGGCCTCGCAGGTGGGTTCCACCAGGTACAAGTGCCTGCAGCCCACCTTGGTCAAGCAAACACAGGGAAGAACCCACCCTATGAACAGTGACAATGGGACCACCAAGTAAGGAAGGAGGGTGACATCATGGAAGGGAGGTAAATGACATTCTTGCCCCCGTCCTGCCCACCCCAGGGCTGAAGGAGACACCACCCTTTGCTACTCAGAAATGAAACACAAGGCCACATGCAAACTTTCCCCTCTCCGGCTCCCTGGGGTCCAGCTGGTGGGGCCCAAGGGCCTGCTGGTTGCTCCTCATGGTCCTCTTGCACCAACTGGATGCCCCACTCCCCACGTCCAGCCCCATTTGTAGGAAATGGAGCAAAGCCTCAGAGACAGGCAGAGAACTAAATGCTGACCACAGGGTGGATGTCAAAGGCCCCCAGGGGAAGGACAATGGCCAGCTCAGCTCCTGTCTTTGCTGTAGTGGGTGGTTGGGTGGGGTGCGGACCAGGTCAGGATGAGGTTTCTAGGGAGCACTGGGAAACCCATCCTTCCTGGAAATCTGTGCTCTCTGCTAATTTTGTGCTTGTTTCTGCTTTAAAGCTGTTCATATATTGCTGATATCCTGGAGAATGACTGTGGAGGGGTCCTCAGAGCACGTTATTCCTCCTGAAAAGCAGGCCCAGGGGTGCTGGGGTACAGAAACAAATGGCCAACCAACTCATCTTAGCAAGGATGGTGAGAAAGGGGATGGAAGGCAACAATAAGGGTTTAGACAAATATTTTAAAATGAGATTAAACTGTGTCTTTTAAAGCTATCCCTAAAATTTCCCAAGGTATGAAAAAATATTCAGAGAGTCTATTTTGCCTTATTCATTGCATTAGCCAAGAATGAATGCATTACAAGAATGTTCCAGAAGGGAAGAACTGATGAAAATGTCTAAAGGCTGTTTTCTGTTCTTTGCAACAACATCCCATGAACATGTGTCGGGGGGAACCTCCGTTTTCAGAGGGAGGCCTGGAGCTTGTCCTTTCCTGGGCACGGGCACTGGGGCTGGTGGTCTGCCCTTCCTTGCCCCAGGGGCTGGGGTTTCCATCTGGACTCAGTGTATGCCTTGTTTCGGCCAGTTTAGCTCCTTGGCATATCTCCTTTGCAGCTTCTGATCTCATAGTCGTGCTCCAGACACTTGTTCAGGCCCGGCACCCCGGACCGCCAGCCGATGAGGCCCTGCGTTGTCTTTGGGACTCGGGGGGAGGGCAGCACCTGCAATAGAAAGACAGAGGGTGAGTTGCCTTGGGCCACAGCCACAGGAGGTGTGTCTCCAGAGGCATCAGGATTGGCATGTGAGACCTGGTGTGGAAAAGACAGAAAGAACCCTGGTACAGGCCACAGACACATAGGTCAATGGCATAGAATAGAGAGCCCAGAAATGAACTTGCACTTCTATGGGCCCTTAATCCACATGAAAGGAGGCAGGATATACAATGGGGAAAAAACATCCTCTGGGATACATGGTGTTGGGCAAACTGGACAGCTACCCAATGGCTCAATGGGTAAAGAATCTGCCTGCAATGGAGAAGACACAGGAGACACAGGTTTGATCCTTGGGTAGGGAAGATCTTCTGGAGGAGGAAATGGCAACCCACACTTCAGTATTCTTGCCTGGGTAATCCCATGGACAGAGGACCCAGGCTGGCTACAGTCCATGGGGTCACAAGAATTGGACATGACTTGGCGGCAAAACAACAATAACATGGGAAAGAAGCAAACTGGTCCACTTCTCACATCATGCACAGAAATGAACTCAAATGGATTAAAGACTTAAAGCTAAGATCTGAAATCATAAAACTTCTAGAAGAAAACATTGGCAGCACACTTTTTGGTGTTGGTCTTAGCAATAATATTTTGGATATGTCTCCTAAGGCAAACGAAACATAACTAAGTGGGTACTACATTAAACTAAAAGGGAACTGTCAATAGGACAAAAAGGCCACCTACTGAAGGGGGGAAGATGTTTGCAAACATATCCAACTAAGGGTTAATATCCAAATGTACAAAGAACTCATATAACTCAGCATCACAGAAACAAACAACTTGATTGAAAGGTAGGCAGACCACCCGAGTAGACATTTTCCCAAGGAAGATATACAGGTAGTTAATAGTCACAGAAAATGTTCAGTGTCACTAAACATCACACCTATCAGAGTGGCCATCATCAAAAAGACAACAAGTAACGTGTTGGCAATGATGTAGAGGAAAGGGAACCCTTGTGCACTGTTGGTGGGATGTAAGCTGGTGCAGTTACTGTAGAAAACAGTTTGTTAGAAAAGTAAAAATAGAACAGGATCTAACAATTCCACTCCTGGATATTTATTTAAAGTAAACGAAAGCACTAATTCAAAAAGATATATGCAACTCTATGTTAATTGAACATGTTAAAGAAGGCTGAGCACCAAAGTGTTGATGCTTTTGAACTGTGATGTTGGAGAAGACTTGAGAGTCCCTTGGACTGCAAGGAGATCAAGCCAGTCAATCCTAAAGGAAGTCAACCCTGAATATTCATTGGAAGGACTGATGCTGAAGCTGAAGCTCCAATCCATTGGCCACCTGATGCAAAGAGCCGGTTCATTGGGAAAAACCCTGATGCTGGGAAAGATTGAGGGCAGGAGGAGAAGGGGATGACAGAGAATGAGATGGTTGGATGGCATCACCAACTCAATGGACATGAGTTTGAGTAAACTCTGGGATATAGTGGAGGACAGAGGAGCCTGGTGTGCTGCAGTTCATGGGGTCACAAAGAGTTGGACATGACTTAACGACTAAACAACAATAAATGTTAACTGAACCATTATTTACAACAGCTAAGATAAGGAAGCAATCTGAATGCCCATCAATAGATGAATGAATAAAGATGTGGTCTGTACACACAACGGGATATTACTTAGCAATAAAATGAATGAAATCTTCCCATTGGTGACAACATAGGTGGGCCTAGAAAAATTCTTAGCACTGAAATAAGTCAGACAGAGAAAGACAAATACTGCATGATTTCACTTACATATGGATTCTTCAAAAACAAATGAACAACAGAAACAGAGCCACAAAAGAGAGAACACACAAGTAGTTGCCAGAGGGGAGGTGGAGGAGGAGAGAAATAGGTGGAGATTAAGAGGTACATACTTTCAGCTACAAAATAAATGAGTCATGGTATGAAACATACAGTGTGGGGAATACAGTCAGTAATTATGTAATATCTTTGTGTGGTGACAGATCATAACTAGACTTGTGATCATCTTGAAATGTTTAGAAACACTGAATCACTATGCTGTATAACAGAAACTAACAGTGTTGTAGGTCAATTATTTTCTAAAACAAACTCATAAGAAAAGAGATCAGTTTTGAGGTTACCAGAGGAAAGGCTGGAGAGGCAGGAGACAGGATGAAGGTGGTCAAAAGGTACAAGCTTCGAGTTATAAGATAAAAAATACTAGGGATGTAATGTACAACATGATAAATATAATAAATGCTACTGTATGTTATATACAAAAACAGTTACGATTAAGAGAATAAATCCTAAGAATTCTCATTACAAGGAGGAATGTTCTTCTTCTAGTTCTTAAATTTTGTATCTGTATGAGATGATGGATCTTCACTAACCCTACTGTGACAATCATTTCATGATGTATGTAAGTCAACTTCTGATGCTGTGTATTTTCTACTTACTCAGTAACGTATGTCAATTATAGCTCAATAAAATGAAGGAAAACAAAAATCAGAAAAGACAGAAAGAAGAGCCAGTGTCTCTAAGTAAGTTTCACTGAAGTATGCGCCAACCCACTGGACTCAGAGATCACATGTTCCCTGAAAGTAATGATCGATCATCAAACATGTCTTTTTATCTCAACGTTTAACATATTTAATTCATGACCTCCAGTAAAATAACTTTGATTTGGTAAAAGAGCAAAAGAAGCAAGGTGCAGATATGTAGAATATTGTAGTTCATAGTCGTTGTTTAGTTGCTAAGTTGTGTCTGACTCTTTGTGACTCCATGGACTGTAACCTGCCATCCTCTGTCCATAGGATTCTCCAGGCAAGAATACTGGAGCGGGTTGCCATTTCCTTCTCCAGGGGAGATTCCTGACCCAGGGGTCAAACCTGTATCTCCTGTGTCTCTTGCATTGGCAGGCAGGTTCACTACCACTGAGGAACCAGGGAAGCCACAGTTTACAGTGCCCCTTATAAAATGTGTGGCAATATTGTCAGATAGTAGCCTGACAGTTATAGACCTTCCAGGTTTGATTAGAAGGCTTTATGTAAATACACACACACACACACACACACACATTGACATACACACCAAACCATAGATAACACAGGAGTGAAAAAAATTGATTTTAATTAGAAACCAAAAAGGAAATGGGATTCTATCTGAAATGAAAAAACACAATTTCATTCGTAAATTCCTTGAAATTTGAAAATTTTTTGGAAAATGAGGGTGAATGCTTATGCGAGGTGTGCCTTTCTATTTGAATAACCTTCTGTTCTGCTCTTATGGGGGGATTTGAACCAAGACAGCAGTGAGGAATATTCGTTCAAGAAGAACTGAGATGAAGAGCTTTAATATGCTTGGGGTTATGAGTTCACGCTTAGCTCAAAGGATCTTTGAATGAGGAGGTGGTGAGAGGGGACAGTCCCGGTGGGCCAGCTGCCACTGGTGGATGAAGCCCCTTAACATATGTTCTTGATGAACTATTAACATTAATCTCCTGAGAGGCCCCATGCAGGGAGGGTCATGAACAGATGCTGGCGGGGCCAGTTTGCTCCAGCCAGCAAGTTCTCCACAGTGCTAGTCCAGACTGGCCGTGAGGCACACAGACTAGCTTTCAAGTCCAGCTTTTAAGAGAAATGCAGTCAGAATCCACCCCAGGAGCTCACACTTCACCCATCAGAGTGGCAAAGAGATGAAGACACCACCGTCAACAAGGGTCTAGAGGGAAAATCTCTGAAGGGCAACATTACCGCTATCTATGAAAAAGGAAAACGCAAACATGCTTTAACCTGACAATCCACCCCTCAGCATTTATCCTGAGACATCCTAGTACCTGCACGTGCACGTACCAAGATTACTGTGGGAGACTGACTGCAGCCCTGCATGTCACAGCAGATGCCTAGACACAGCCCACATGTCCATCCCCTGAAGACCCATTCAGTCACAGCCCCTCCACACCATGGAAAACTATACAACAATGTAAAAGATGGAGGCAGCTGTGTGTTCTGAGATGGGATGACTTGGAAGATAAACTGCTAAGAGAAAAACAATATACAATGTGTAAAATATGGTGTAAATTGTGTATATTAGCTGCTCAGTTGTGTCTGACTCTTTGTGACCCCTTGAACTAGAGCCACCAGGCTCTTCTGTCAGTGGGATTTCCCAGGCAAGATTACTGGAGTGGATAGCCATTCCTTTCTCCAGGGGATCTTCCTGACCCAGGGACTGAAACTGGGTCTCCTGCATTGCACCAGATTCGTTACCAGCTGAGCCACCAGGGAAGGCCATCCAGGGTTAAGGGAAGGTTATATAAATTATGGTCAACCCATACAATTAAGAAAAATGCAGTCATTAACATATTAATGATTCAGAATGCTATGGGTAACTGCATGGAAAGATAAATAGGATATATTGTTGAATGAAAAAAGATTACAAAGCAGTCTGTGGAATTTTATTTTAAAATATGTATATATGCATGTGTGTATGAGTTTGTGTGTGTGTGTGTTGAAGGAGTAGCTGAGGATAGCACTTAAGAGCAGGGCTCTGAAATCAGACACACTTGACCTTGGAAAAGTTGTTCAGTCTTTGTCAGCTTCGGTTTCCTCATCTGCAAGATGGGTTTGATGGCAATTATATCCATTCTCTAGGGATGTGTGGAAATAACATAACCATGTAAAGCACTCAGTATGGGGAGCAACTAAAGGGCAATAATAAAAGAATATGAGCTAGCATTCATTGGGAGTAGATGGAGGCGTAGAAGGCATATGGAAGGACTCCCCAAAATGTTAACCATGGGTCAGTATATGTATATGGATATTTTAATTTATGATTTATATTTTGCTGCATTTCTAGAAAAATCAGCAAGTCTCTCTTGCTAAATAATCAGCAGAGGAACCCTCTCAGTATCTCAGTGGAACACATTCATTCATTCAGCTAATCGGTCGTACCCACTGAGTGCCTAACTCAAACAAGCTGGCCATCCCATCTGACCCTGAGGGCATCAGAGAAAGAAAACCCAGAATCGAACTCACCCATCCCTGGCCTCCTTCATCCCGAGTTTTCATCCCCTCTCCCCACACTGGGACACACTGGGAAGTGCCTGCTCCATAGCTGGACAGAGAACAGAACCCAGGATTAAAGCAACAGAGAAGGCACGAGAAGGGCTTTCCTGGTGGCTCAGACCATAAAGAATCTGCCTGCATGGCCTCCTTCATCCCGAGTTTTCATCCCCTCTCCCCACCTGGGACACACTGGGAAGTGCCTGCTCCATAGCTGGACAGAGAACAGAACCCAGGATTAAAGCAACAGAGAAGGCACGAGAAGGGCTTTCCTGGTGGCTCAGACCATAAAGAATCTGCCTGCAAGGCAGGAGACCAGGGTTCGATGCCTGGGTTGGGAAGATCCCCTGAAGGAGGAAATGGGTACCCACTCCAGTATTCTTGACTGGAGAATGTTATGCACAGAGGAGCTTGGTGGGCTATAGTTCATGGGGTTGCAAAGAGTCAGACACAATTAAGCTACTAACACTTTCACTTTTCCCATGAGCAAGACCAGGGATATACAGAGCTCAGCAACTTCTAGAGGCATCTATCCCACATCCACATCTGACTGGTGGGAATACCATCTGTGTCTTCCCCCCTCTGGATAACCAGATCACTCACCTAGCAACAAGAGTGACATTTTAAGAAGGCAATTCTCAATATTCGGTGGCCTTGCTTCCCTCTGCAAATCAGGCTCAGATCCCAGTTCCTTCCTCTGGACTCCAAGGTCCTGTACATATAGAGACCAATAACCTGCTGTGTCTCCTATGTGTGGGCTTAGGAGGGACTGGAAACCCGTGTCCCTGTGGCCTGGGCCCTGCTGTGCCCAAGGCTTGGCCCACCTGAAGCAACACCATTTCTGGTGGGGTGGAGATTTCTTACTTAGGAAAACGAGTACTTAAAAAGACTTTGCGAACCTTGATGTATTTCTCCACTGGGCTCACTGGCCGGATGCGGAACCGCTCAGGAAGCTCGATTTTGGGCTTTGGGGTAGCTGGTTCTTCTTCACACTTGATCAGCTGAAACACAATACCCAGAGGCAGGGCCCCACAGGTTGAGACCTCAGGAGCTTGCTTTCACAGTCCCCCCAGAACAAGACTCTTCACAAGTGACAAAGGCGGGACTCAGGTCAATGTTAGAAACAGGCAGAATGGGGACCTGCAGGCAGCCCAGCTCAGGCCCAGGCTCTCACAGACTGCCCATTTACTGCCCCGCCCTTGATTGAGAACATTTTACAGGTTATGGACTCAAACTAAAAACCTGCCAGCAAGGCTCAGGACCAACCTCTTAAACTATAAAGATAGCCCCCAAACCCATCCCCCTACTTTTAATTTTTAAAGCAATTTTGAACTCTTCAAAATCCTGATTTAATTACACATGAAGACTATTAATACAGATTCTTTTATGCATATCATATTAATAAGGACTCATTTTATGCATAAAATTTCAAATTGTGTAACTCTCCAAGTATTAAGAAAGCTCATTAAGAATGGCATAATTTCAGAGCCAGTGGGACAGGGTGAATTACAAAGGGGGTTGATACTGTCTAGAATCAAGTACGTTTTGAATTATGTGGCCCTTGAGTGATTCTGCCTCCCTCTAGAGAAACGTGGTTTCCTCATGTTGTGTCTTAGGGATCTCGTGGAAGGTTGCAAACCGCTGGCCACCATCCTGGTGAAGCCCACACAAGCCCACGTATATGTGGATCTTTATATGGTGTTTTATAAATGGAGCCAGTATTCTAGACTCAGACATTTCATTAAAGCATTTGAATTTCCAGACTCTCTTGAATGATCAGAAAATGCAGCTGAGTCTGTCTTGCCTGGGATCCCTCAGCAGGGCTGATGATGGTGCCTCTGGCTGGGGTCAGAGGTCTCTGCTGACGTACCCAATACTCCCTATTATCTCTGGTCCTTTCCCTCATTTCTGGTGTAGGAAATACCAAGAGTTATTTTCCTAATAATCCTGCAGATACTCACTTGGCCTCTCCTGCCTTTCTGTCTGAACCTCACAGTCACTCAACGAGGCAGTAAAGACTGTCACCCCATTTTACAGATGGCAAGTCCAAGGCTGAGTAGCCCTGGAATCAACCAGACCAGCATCTCCCTTTGGTGCCTTCCTTAGCTGTGTGAATTTGTACTTTTTTGAGCTCAAATTCCTCATGTGTAAAATGGGCCTCAAATAGCATCCTTTTCTGCACAGGGGTTGTCTTATGAATTGAACAAGCTGGTTCTGGTGAAGCACCTAGAATGTGCCTGACATGTAGTAAAAGCTCAATAAATTTGTGAATCAAAGGAACTTTCAGGTGTCAGCCATCTTCATCTATAAAATGCTCTATAAATTTATTCCTTTGAATTAAACACTTCATAACCATTTATTCTTGAGAATTGATTAGTTTTCTGTGACTAGTTTCAGAGGGCCTAGAGGAGCTATTCCATGTTCAAGGTCGGGAGGGGTGGTGGTGAGGAGATATCCCTCGTTCAAGGTAAGGAGCAACAGCTGCACTTTGCTGGAGCAGCCATGAAGAAATACCCCACGTCCAAGGTGAGAGAAGCCCAAGTAATATAGTAGGTGTTGCAAGAGGGCATCAGAGGGCAGACACACTGAAACCATAATCATGTTACATAGAAGTTCTTTATTTTATTTTTTTAACTTTTTGTTTGTTTGTTTGTTTTTAGTTTTCCAGTTGTACCACATGGCACGTAGGATCCTAATTGTCTGCTACTGCTACTGCTGCTAAGTTTCTTCAGTCATGTCTGACTCTGAGACCCCATAGACGGCAGCCCACCAGGCTCCCCCGTTCCTGGGATTCTCCAGGCAAGAATACTGGAGTGGGTTGCCATTTCCCTTTCCAATGCATGAAAGTGAAAAGTGAAAGTGAAGTTGCTCAGTCGTGTCTGACTCTTAGCGACCCCATGGACTGCAGCCTACCAGGCTCCTCCATCCATGGGATTTTCCAGGCAAGAGTACTGCAGTGGGGTGCCATTGCCTTCTCTGCCTAATTGTCTGACCAGGGATCAAACTCATGGCCCTGCATCTGAAGCATGGAGTCTTAATCACTGGATCATCAGGGAAGTCCCTAGAAGTTACTATTGAAAATATTAAAAACTAAAATAAAATGATCCCTTAATATATTGTAGGGTTTATTTTAACTTCATTTTGTCTTTACAATTAATCTAGACTATGTGTACTATAATCTCAATTTTTAAAAGGAGTTCTGTCATATGTTACACCATAGATGAAACTTGAAGACATTATGGTAGTGAAATAAGCCAGTCACAGAGAGACAAATACCATGTGATTTTGCTTATCTGAGGTATCTAACATAGTCAAACTCAGAAGAGCAGGAAGTAGAACGGTGGTTTTCAGGGGCTGTAGAGAGGGAGAAATGGAGAGTTGTTGTTCAATGGGTATAGAGATTCAATCATGCAAGATGAATTCCTAGAAACCTGCTGTATAACATGTGCATTTAATTAACAGTACTGTACTCAGCACTTAAAATTCTGTTAAGAGGGTAGATTTTTTATATATTACGTGTGTCTTTTATCACAATTATAAAAATAAAAAGAAATTAACTAGGAGAGAGGTTAAAAATATGGATATTTGCTTGTCAACTTAATGAGTCATGGACCCAGATTCAGACCCCAGAAGCCTATTACAAAGTCTGAACACTTAGTCGTCAGTTTTAGTTGACTTACACTGTGGTTACAGGGCTTCCCAGGTGGCTCAGGAGTAAAGAGTATACCCGCCAATGCAGGAGACATTGGAGAGGTGGGTTCAGTCTCTGAGTTAGGAAGATCTCCTGGAGGAGAAATAGCAAGCCACTCTAGTATTCTTTTCTGGGAAATTCCGTGGACAGAGGAGCCTGGTGGGCTGCAGCTAAAGAGTTGGACATGACTGAGCACACTACAGCATAGCTGGGGATTATTGTGGCATACTCAGAATAAGTAGGGTTGTAAAGTATGCAGTCACTCTAACAATCAAATGTGAGGTAGAACTGAGGGTCTTTATGTTGGATTCTATAACATTGCTTGGGACTAGCATTTCTGAGACTCATCCTTCTCATCTATACACATGATAGAGTGACATTTTCTCCCCATCAATTAAGGACAATATTAAATCATCCAAAGGAAATTATTCCTAAACTTTGTGAGTATTGATAATTGATCTTTTAACTGTGGTATCTTAAATCAATGTTGATGCCACCGTTCATCCTCTCCAACATTGCAAACCCCCACCATGAGGAAATACATAAGGAAAATAAGAAAACTAAGAACAAACGCATCTTCAAAGTTAGCCATCAAATCCAAACCTCTTTAGAACCAGATATATATGTATTATCTATATTTGCCTTTCCTTGGAACAGTACTCTTCAAGAGAAAGATGATGAGAGCCACAGCTGTAACTTCGAATTGACTGTTCAGTTGCTTCACTGGTTGGTCAGTGGTAAGGGATCCACTTGCCAATGCAGGAGACTCTGGTTCAATCCTGGGTCAAGGAACATCCCCTGGAGAAGGGAATGGCTACCCATTCCAGTATTCTTACTTGGAAAACTCAATGAACAGAGTAGGCTGCTGGGCTGCAGTTCATGGGGTCACAAAGAGTCAGACACGACTTAGCAACTGAACAACAATGTGTTAAAAAAAAAAAAGATGACAACAGCAGCAACCCTAAAACTAAGCTGACTGAAATTAATTTTAATGCTATATTTTAACCCAGTAGCCACAATAATGCCATGTCAGAACATAGTCAATATTAAAATTATTAATAAAATAGTTTTGTTGAGTCCTCAAAATCTGCTGTTTATGTCAGATTAACAGAACATCTCAATTCCAATATTAAATGTGTGTCTATGTAATTGATCAGTATTTAGATTTCATGAAATTCAAAGTTGACGAAGGCAACACAGATACCCAAGTTGCTCCAAACATGCTTAAGCTTTCTATCAGATGAACCGAGTAGCAGTTTTACATTCACTAAAATAAATAAAATGTACAATTCAATCCTTGGTTGCACTAGCAAAACTAAAAAATAATTGCACGGAACTGACTGCTAGACTGGAAAGCTCAACACTGGGACCTCTGGAGCTTGTGTCTTCATCCCTATTGATATTTGCTTTTGAGATATTCAGTGTGTGTGAGGGGAGGAATACCACGGACACAAGCCAAAGCTATACATTACACAGTCTTGGGCATTCTGATCAGGAGGAGACATGAGAGAGGTCAAACTCAACCTATGTGATGCTACAGTAAATTTTGGACTTCATCAGCAAACAGTCTATTTTATAAGTGAGGAAACGGACCACTGGCAGAGAAAGCAACTTGTCTGAAGGCACATAGTGAATGACTAGAAGAACCCCAGACCATTGCCTACAGGACCCAGGGCTACCAGCTCCGTTGGAAGAGAAGCCCCAGACAGAGTGCCAGTGGAAAA
The DNA here is from genome assembly GCA_006408675.1 of Madoqua kirkii. NCBI lineage: Eukaryota > Metazoa > Chordata > Mammalia > Artiodactyla > Bovidae > Madoqua > Madoqua kirkii. The sequence goes on from SJYC01070655.1 coordinate 93,746, forward strand.
GAAGTTTCAAAGCATTTAGACAGACACAAGTCCCAAGATTATATTTTATAGGAAGACCTCTTTATTAGGCTAAGTATTGAGGATGGGCCCATATCCTATTTTGACTTGACTCTTCCAAGCCTGACACTGGTGAGACAAGAAATGAAAGAGATCTTTATGAAAAAATACAATCTGGCCCTGCAGTATCAGTGCCAGTCCTGGACTTTATCACTCTTGAGGAGAAAAGGCTTCAATGGATAATAAATTGCAGTAGGCAAGTCAACATTTTTTCTATCTTTAGAAAGACGATGAAGACCCAGAATCAGAAACTTCTAAAGTAGCATTTATTATGACTCTAAATACTACCTTCCAGATTTTACTTCAAATTCTGAATGTTGAGATTAACTAATCACAGATAATAGGGTCTATAAAGGGTCTAAGGAATTTTGCAATGTTCTTTTCATTAAATAAAAGGATATTTCACCAAGACGGAATGCATGATGCTCTTCTGGAGTAGATCCATTTATTTCAAATAAATTTATATTAATAATCTATGTTATCTGTTGTTTCACAAATCCAGGGAGGAGAGATCTGATGCTTAATTCTGCCAAAATCTTAACACTGAGATTTTATCACATTTTCTTCACAGAAATGGAGAAAGCAATTTCCTGGGGTGTTCATGAGCTTCTTCTAATTGTGTATTTGTGCACGTATATTTGCTGGAGATAAAGTTCACTCCTATTTTTAATTAAAAATGTTCAAACAATAGACCACATTAGGAAAATAGCACATTGTTAATTTATAGCTGACAATTAACTGTACATGACCCAAACAGCTATACAAACTAATGCATTCTTTCTTTTGATTTTTCTCCTACTATTATAGAAAGGTTGCATTCATCCATGGAGTGAGCTAGTGATCTGAGGAAATCTCAATGTATTGTGTCAGTCTGTACAAGTCTTATATAAATATGTTTACCATAAGACTAGACCTGCCAAGACAATAAGGATGTTTCTATCCATTAGTCATAGCATATTCTTACTTAGAAAATTGAAACATGTTGCAATATTTTTCTTTAAGATTCATTAAAGGGAATCTGCTGTAAATCACAGATTGGTTTGTTAGTGAAGCAAAAGCATGTGTGTGATCCTCTATGTGTATCTCCATGAAATAGTACAAAATTTTCTATCCTTACTTTAAATATATATATATTTGAACACTTACTATGTCTTAAGCATTTAGGAGGATACAAAAAAAAAAAAAAACAAAACAGGCTTCCCTTGTGGCTCAGCAGGTAAAGAGACCTGCAATGCAAGAGACCTGGGTTCAATCCCTGGGTTGAGAAGATCCACTGGAGAAGAGAAAGACTACCCACTCCAGTATTCTAGCCTGGAGAATTCCATGGACTACAGTCCATGGGGTCACAAAGACTTGGACACAACTGAGCAACTTTCACTTTCAAAATGGAGAAGAGCAAAAGACTTTGAGCTCAAATAAATTTATGAAAATAATTTCATAATGGATATAATTCCATTGAACACCAGCAATTCAAATTTCAATGAAATTATACAATTTCAAAATTAAGAACTGTATAATGTGCATCATTCAATGTCTTTGATTAAAAATATACTTTAGCTTCAACCTTCATTTGCAATGTTGCAATTATGTCATATTTTACATCAACTATATATATCTAGATGTTGAAACTAAATCTATTTTTTTGTTTCATATTTCTCTAATTTTCTTTTCTCAAGTCTTTATCGTGTGATGTTAGAAGTAATGACACCTTTCAGGGTGAATCCAGTGTAGGGAGAAAACTCAACATCACCATGTATGACTCTAAAAATGTAAAATTAATGTTATAAAGGGCTTCATGGCACTTAACATGAAACAGTGACATAAACATTTTCACAAAGCTAATGCATGCCATCATGAAACTTTCTGTTCATATATCATATATACTATATGTCACCCCCAAGTATGAGAAACACATGCACTGGGGATGTGAAGTACACAGGTGACCCCTTAGAAGGTGTAGCAAATTTTAAATCATTTGTGGACCCGAGCTCTTAGAGAGATGAGAGCAGGAGAAGCAGACTTAGCCATCTGCTCATTTCTATATCCACTGTATGCAAGCTATAGAAAGATAGTAATGATGACCCTATAAGTGAGGCAATATAAGAGACACAGAGGTATAGAACAGACTTTTGGCTTCTGAGGGAGAGGGAGAGGGTGGGATGATCTGGGAGAATGGCAATGAAACATGTATACAATCATATAAGAAATGAAGCGCCAGTCTATGTTCAATACAGGATACAGGATGCTTGGGGCTGGTGTATGGGATGATCCAGGGAGATGAGGGGGGAAGGGAGGTGGGAGGGGGCTTCAGCATTGGGAGATCGTGTACACCTGTGGCTGATTCATGTCAATGTATGGCAAAACCAATACAGTACTGTAAAATAGAATAAAGTATTAAATAAAAAAATAATAAGAAAGAAAGAAAGAAACAGGTCAATTTAGCAAATTTACCATAAAAAAAATACAAATAAAACAGGATGGGATTTTGCAGTATTCTCCCCAGAAGTTAAATATAACTTGTATGATGTGTGCATGCTAAATTGTTTCAGTCATGTCTGACTTTGCGACCCCATGGACCATAGCCTGCCAGGCTTCTCTGTCCATGGGACTCTCCAGGAAGAATACTGGAGTGGGTCTCCATGCCCTCCTCCAGGGGATCTTTCCAACCCAGGAATTGAACCTGTGTCTCTTATGTATCCTACATTGGTAGGCAGGTTCTTTACCACTAGTGCCACCTGGGAAGCCCCAATAGAGGCATCTTATTGCGTCATACTAGAAAAAGAGAGGTTTTTTTTTTTAACCTTAAAATGATAAAAAGAATATTTTTTTAAAATGTGAAGCTGAACCTATTTTTTTTCTAGACAAAGTAGGTATAGTAGCTTTGGTTCTAGGGTTTTGGCAGATTCAGTCCAATCTGGACTTGAGAAAGAAGGAATAATGACCACATTGAAAAAGATTTAGAACCAGCGTTTCAGTGGTGTGAATTCACAAACCTGAACTAGTCTGCTGAAACTATTGATATTTGGAAAGAAGTGAAGTTTAATCTAAGGAAATGAGGCAGATAATAAAAATAAACTTTCAGCCTCTATTTCTCAAGCCAGTTGCCAAATATTTTCATTTTTTAAATGAATGGATTAGGGTATTTACTTAAATACACCAATGATACAAGATAGGACATAAGAGAGTTAATAAGAAGTAGACATAAAGTGTTCTGCAGTTCAAGAAAAGTGTATTTTACTTTAATGGGGCAAAAGGAAAGGAAACCCAAGAGGACTGTGAACAAGAGTGGGCACTAATGCTGTACTTTGAAAGGTGGGTATATCTTTAAGAGTGTGAGCAAATGTGCAGACAGGAAATATCAGATTGCATTCAGTATAGCCAGAGTATAGCATGCATGAGGTGGCTGTGAGCACAGGAAAAGAGAGTTTGACTAGCTTGGAGAGGACCTTGCAATGCAAGGTAAGGTATCTGAACTAATTAGACAGTAGCAGAGGTTTGTCAGCATTTCTGTGTAATTGAGTACAATGGTCAGAACTTGATTTTAGGGACAAAAAACAGTTTTGCATGCTTGCAACCTGTGTCTTTGCACAGGACTCTTATTCAGAAGGGTGCTATACTTATGCAGTCACTGTCTTAAACTTGTATTGACTTTATCTTTCTAAGTGAAATCTGATGAGAAACATGCATGGCAGGAGAAAAAACATGCTTATAATATGTACCATTTCTGTCATCCCATTTGTGATGCTCCATGATCACAAAACTCTGGCTGACCCAGGCTGTGTGGAAGGTTAGCCAGAAATAAAGTGACTACAATGTAAGTATATTTTGTCTGTGATTAAGAAAGGGCACAGATGGCCCCAAGAGACCACATTACCATTTTATCTAGAGCAAGCATGAAACACAAAATGAAAATAAATATGTTCTAAGAAATACAAACAACCAGAAAATCCTGTCATAATCTTTCTTATTGGTTATACTCTGTATTAGCCAGTGATTTACGCTGAAAATGATGATATAGAATGAAAGGCAACACATAGGACCTTTTCCCTTCAATCTTTCCTTCCCTGTCAGTAAACCAAAAGTAGAGTATGTTAGTAGAAAGTGCATATACCAATAATTAAATGAAAGTAAAAACACTTAAGTTAGTTTTGTCCAGCATTTCATTCTGATAATAAGACACACACACATACTATGCAAGCTATATGCACACACATGCAGGCCACAAAATACCAAATGTGTAATGTTGGTGATTTGTATACAGGTTTGGTATTTATTTGTAACACTGGCATGAATAAAAATAAAACAATAGAATTCACGCTAATAATTTAAATTTTAACTTTAATTAGACCAACTTTAAATAATCACTAAAAACAAGCAAACATGGGAAGTAGGAAGAAGGAATACAGGAATAGATGTGCTTTGCCTTATTCCCCCACTGAGTATGCCTGAAGTCCTTAAACATTATGTATAAAGCAAATATAAGGAGATGGAAATCCTAGAGAAAAGGCAGAAGAGCTGGAGTTCACTGGACCCAAGGAATGAGTTCCCAAGGCGTTTCTTTATGTTTTACATATCAAAGACTTGGAACTGAAAAAAGCCAGCAATCTGGAAATGCCAAGGACTGAAAGAAATGGAGCGTGCTGAGGCCAGGGGCTTGTGAAAGTCAGACATGGGTTAGCAACTGAACAACTGCAACAACCGACAAGACTGTCCTCCACTTTCAGATGCTAATTGGAAGCCCAAGTTTTACCTGCATTTCTGACCAATTGGCTATAAAACAGAGGTTTCCATGCCTCCCTCATTAGGTTTGATTAATTTGAGAGAGGGGCTTACAGGACTCAAGAACAGAGTTTACTCACTAGGGAACCAGTTTATTACACAGCAACCAGATAAAGAAATACACAGGGTGAGATTCCAAACAAAGCAGCTTAGATCCTAGTGGAGTTTGGAGTCCAGCATGGTGGCACGTGGAAGAGCTGTGTTTCACCAACTTGGAAGCTCTCCAAATCCCATTCTCCTAGGTTTTTGTGGAAGCTTGGTTACAAAGGCAAAACTGAATAACTCACTGGCCACAGGCTATCAGTTTAACTTCAAGCCTTTCTTACCTCTTTAGAGATCAGAAGGATGGGACTGGAAATTTCAATCCTCTGATCACACGGTTGGCTTCCCTGCCAACCAATGCCCATCCTCAGATGGTTTCCAAAAGTCACCTTATTAACAGAAACTCAAGTGTGCTTAAAGGGGTTTGTTAGAAATATCAATACAACTTTCTCTCTCATTACGAAAGTCCAGAGGTTTTAAAAGCTCTAGGTGGACTGAGCGACTTCACTTTCACTTTCATGCACTGGAGAAGGAAATGGCAACCCACTGCAGTATTCTTGCTTGGAGAATCCCAGAGAAGGGGGAGCCTGGTGGGCTGCCATCTATTTGGACATGATTGAAGCGACTTAGCAGCAGCAGCAGGTTGGAATTAGAATAGAGACCAAATATTTATTTCTTATGATAAATCACAATATCATACCAACTCTTTCTATTCAAAGCACCAGAAGTAGTTAAGCATGACAGAAAGTTTTAGACAATTCTCTTTATTCCAGCCAAGTTCAGTTCAGTCTCTCAGTCGCGGACGACTCTTTGTGACCCCATGAATCGCAGCACGCCAGGCCTCCCTGTTCATTACCATCTCCCGGAGCTCACTCAGACTCACGTCCATTGAGTCCATGATGCCATCCAGCCATCTCATCCTTGGTTGTCCCCTTCTCCTCTTGCCCCCAATCCTTCCCAGCATCAGAGTCTTTTCCAGTGAGTCAACTCTTCCCATGAGGTGGCCAAAGTACTAGAGCTTCAGCTTTAGCATCATTCCTTCCAAAGAAATCCCAGGGTTGATCTCCTTTAGAATGGACTGGTTGGATCTCCTTGCAGTCCAAGGGACTCTCAAGAGTCTTCTCCAACACCATAGTTCAAAAGCATCAATTCTTTGGCACTCAGCCTTCTTCACAGTCCAACTCTCACATCCATACATGACCACAGGAAAAACCATAGCCTTGACTAGACAAAACTTAGTCGGCAAAGTAATCTCTGCTTTTGAATATACTATCTAGGTTGGTCATAACTTTTCTTCCAAGGACTAAGTGTCTTTTAATTTCATGTCTACAGTCACCATCTGCAGTGATTTTGGAGCCCATAAAACTAAAGTCAGCCGCTGTTTCCACTGTTTCTCCATCTATCTCTCATAGAGTGGTGGGACTGGATGCCATGATCTTAGTTTTCTGAATGTTGAGCTTTAAGCCAACTTTTTCACTCTCTCTTTCACTTTCATCAAGAGGCTTTTGAGTTCCTCTTCACTTTCTGCCATAAGGGTAGTGTCATCTGCATATCTGAGGTTATTGATACAGAGCTTCAGCTTTAGCATCATTCCTTCCAAAGAAATCCCAGGGTTGATCTCCTTTAGAATGGACTGGTTGGATCTCCTTGCAGTCCAAGGGACTCTCAAGAGTCTTCTCCAACACCATAGTTCAAAAGCATCAATTCTTTGGCACTCAGCCTTCTTCACAGTCCAACTCTCACATCCATACATGACCACAGGAAAAACCATAGCCTTGACTAGACAAAACTTAGTCGGCAAAGTAATCTCTGCTTTTGAATATACTATCTAGGTTGGTCATAACTTTTCTTCCAAGGACTAAGTGTCTTTTAATTTCATGTCTACAGTCACCATCTGCAGTGATTTTGGAGCCCATAAAACTAAAGTCAGCCGCTGTTTCCACTGTTTCTCCATCTATCTCTCATAGAGTGGTGGGACTGGATGCCATGATCTTAGTTTTCTGAATGTTGAGCTTTAAGCCAACTTTTTCACTCTCTCTTTCACTTTCATCAAGAGGCTTTTGAGTTCCTCTTCACTTTCTGCCATAAGGGTAGTGTCATCTGCATATCTGAGGTTATTGATACTTCTCCCAGCAATCTTGATTCCAGCTTGTGCTTCTTCCAGCCCAGCATTTCTCATGATGTACTCTGCATATAAGTTAAATAAGTAGAGTGACAATATACAGCCTTGACGTACTCCTTTTCCTATTTGGAACCAGTCTGTTGTTCCACGTCCAGTTCTAACTGTTGCTTCCTGACCTGCATACAGATTTCTCAAGAGGCAGGTTAGGTGGCCTGGTATTCCCAACTCTTTTAGAATTGTCTACAGTTTATTGTGATCCACACAGTCAAAGGCATTGGCATAGTCAATAAAGCAGAAATAGATGTTTTTCTGGAACTCTCTTGCTTTTTCCATGATCCAGCAGATGTTGGCAATTTGATCTCTGGTTCCTCTGCCTTTTCTAAAACCAGCTTGAACATCAGGGAGTTCATGGTTCATGTATAGCTGAAGCCTGGCTTGGCGAAAAACCGTAGGAAATAATTGAGTCCCCACCTTCACTCATGTCAACCAAGGACTTCCATTCCACCTGGGAATAATGGTGTCTTCCTCCTCTCTCAGCTGGGGTGAAGTCAGAAATAACAGTGCAGATTCAGGACTTTCAAACCTCATAATGATGGCAAGTCCACCTCCTCTGTGGTGCCACATAGGGTGTTATATCTAGGTGCTCCTACAGCTCCCAGTTAGGGTAGTGTCATCAGAGACCTAACAAAGAACTGAATTGTCACTCCTATCTCTCATATCAAGAAACCCCTTCCCCATATCAGATGTCAAAGACCAAGTAGAGAATCTGGATGTTTTTTGTTTTCATTGAAATTTAGTTGATTTACAATACTGTGTTAGTTTCAGGTGTATAGCATAGTGATTCAGTTTTTAATATTTTGCAGATTATATTCCATTATAGGTTATTACAAATTCAGGTATTATCCCTGTACTATAAAATAAGCAACAGTAAATCTTTGTTGCTTATTTTATGTATAGTCATTTGTATGTGTTAAAAATCACATATTTCTGCTTTGTCCTTCCCCTACTCCCAGAACCTGAAGTTTTACTCCCACCTGGAAACAATGAGGAAATGATGAATTTAGGAAGAAGCCAGCTAAAACAGGATGTTTAAATAAGATCTGGAATCTCATAATCGCCAAAATGTATACTCTTCAAAAAGAATCATTCATTATAATAAAAAGCCCATTATAATAAAAACCATAAAAACATTTTTGGGATATCAGTTATTCAAATTTCATATGCTTGACACCAAAAGTATAGTCCATAAAAAGAAAACTTGATGAATTGAACTTCACCCACATTAAACCTTTGCTCTCTGAAAGCCTTTGTTGAGAGAGGATGAAAAGACAAACTAAGTCTAAGAGAAAATATTTGCAAACTACAATATTTGCAAACTCAAAACATTTGCTTAAAGACTACTGACTACTAACTACTAACTAGATTATACATAGAACTCTCAAAACTGAACTGTAAAAGTATAAACCACTCAATTTGAAAATGGACATAAGCACAGCTCTTTGACTAAAGAGGATACAGAAGTGTCTGATTAGCATATAAAATAATGTTTAACATTTTAGCCACTGATGCAATATAAATTAAAACCACAATGATACATGACTCCATGCCTATTTAAAAGTTTAAGATAAAAATAAAAATTAAATAAAAACAAACAAACAAGCAAAATAACTGCATAGTGACACACCAAATTCTTGCAAGGATATAGAGAAACTGATCATATATATAATGTTGGTGGGAATGTAAAACATTACAGCCTCTTTGGGAAACAGTCTATAGTTTCTTTAAGAAATATTCACAGAATTACCATAAATGATATCTATCACACTCCTGGGCATTTATCCAGAGAAATGAAGGCTTATGCTTACACAAAATCCTGTCCATTGTTGTTCCTAGCAATACTATTCAAAATTGCCCCAAGCTGGAAAGAGTCCAGATGTCCTTCAACAGGTAAACAGTCAAGAAACTGATATATCTATAACATGGACCTCCATTCAGCACTAGATAGGAATGAGCTATTGATATCCAACCTGAATGGACTGCCAGGGAGTTATGCTGAGTTGGAGGGGAAAAACACGCCCCAAAGATTACTTACTTTGTGATTTCACTTATATAATATTCTTGAAATGATAGGATTATAAAATGAGGCAGTAGTTAATCACTGCCAGGGGTTAAGTACTAGGAAGTGTGAGTTTGGGGGAAAAGTCAACTTTTACAGTGCAACTGTAAAAGGCCAACATGAGAAATTCTTATCAGTGTAACTTTGCAAAATGTCATCAATGGGGATCACTGGGTAAAGGAACATGGGGTCCTTCTGGATTGTTTCCTAGAAACTGCATGTAGATCTATAATTATTTCTACATTAAAAGTGTTTATAAAATCATGAAATTTAAACACACACACACACACACACACACACGCACAATAAAAGTCACCATGCCAGGATGAGAGAGAGAGATCATAGTAAAAAGGAGCACTTCCGTTTCAGAAAAAGCTAAAGTTTATGTTCAGTTTTGGTGGCTCAGAGGTTAAAGCGTCTGCCTCCAGTGCGGGAGACCTGGGCTTGATCCCTGGGTCGAGAAGATCCCCTGGAGAAGGAAATGATAACCCACTCCAGTATTCTCACCTGGAGAATCCCATGGATGTAGAAGCCTGGTAGGCTACGTCCACGGGGTTGCAAGAGTCGGACACGACTGAGCGACTTCACTCTTCACTCACTCACTCACCTTTAATAGCACTTCTTTCCTGCTCTTTATACAAGGAGGGTCCATATTCTAATTTAGCACTAGGTCCCACAAATTATGTAGCTGATTTTATATAGGGAAAATGGGTCTGTGCTTTGTCCCACTTTTATGAAACTTTGAAAAATGTGTGAAATCATTAAGTGGGATTCTGGTAAGGGACACTTTGAATCTGTTTGCTATCTGCTATCTTGATAGACTTTCAATGTCTGCTTTATGTGGCAAGGAGAGAGTCTACTCAAACTTGCAATTTTCTCCTCAATTTACTCACTTTTCCTCTCTGTCAGTTGTCTGCTCCTCTCTAATCTCTCTTCCCATCACCAAGTTTCTCAGTCCTCCTCTGGGTCATTTCAGAAATCTTGACGCCATGGTACCAATCGAAAGTGCTCTCTCTAACCCTGCCTCAGTATGTTGTGCATCTCTACTTTCAAAATCCTAAATGTTCTAGTGCAGGAAATGTTCAAACTTCAGATTTTTAAAGATCAAATACAGTTAAGGGCCAAGTGAGCAACGAAATTGGGTGAAATGAGCTGTTATAAGAAGGAAGCCATTTGTTAGGATTGAGTATGTTTGCAAGCCTGGGTTGCTAGTCCTTATCTCTGGCTGTATAATAACATCATCTGGGTTTGTTTTGGTTTGGGTTTTTTTAACAATATGCTGATGTCCAGGAGCCATCTCTGAACAACTAAATCTGAATCTCTGATCAAAGTGTCAGGGCATATTGTTTATAACTTTAAGTTTTCTCAGAGAACAGATGTATAGACAAGGCTAAAGAATCAATTGTTCTTAAATGTAATTAAGGATAAGAAACACTTGAAAAGTTTTAAAAATTCAGATTACAGGTATTTCTCAGCAAATTCTAAATGAAAGCAATAAATGATACTCAGAAATAGTCATTTTAATGCAACTGACCCCCATCCCTGCACCACAAACATCGTAGGACTGGTTTTGATGTAGAGGGCTTGTTGACCAATATTTAAGACAATTTTAGATAGACACATCTTTCCTAGAGATGTGTCAATATTCAGTTACTGGTGCCCAAAATTCCCCTGATATATATTCATTTTTAAAAGGCCAAAACCTTAATAAACCTCCTAAACTATGAGTTTGTTGGTAGAAATGGTAGACTTTGAGACTATGGATTTTAGACTTGATAGTGGATAAGTGGGACTGATCCCAGACTCATGTTTTATGTAACAACATGTCTATTATGTTCTATTGTGAGGCTGCAAGACTGATCAAAAAGTTGATGTGAGATACGAATTTTATATAATCTCACCAGAAGAATCATCCTTTTTGCACTTAAAGAACTAAAGTCAAATTTGAGGTGACTATAGTATCTCCTAGCTAACCTACTTGTTTTGTATCGAGCACAAAAAAGCAACATACTCAGCTCAGCCCTTATATTAAAAAAAAACAAAAACAAAAAAAACCCATAATGGGGTAGGAAGAAGATGGCTCCACAACCAAGTAGAACACAGCAGAAGGGTAGCATTTATCGTCTGTTCCTTTCCTGGTCTTTTGCTAGACATCTTATTATATAAGTCATCCAATTTAATTCCCCTTTACAAGTGAGAAAGAACTGTTATTTTATTTTTCTAAGATTCAAGAAAACTCAAGCTAAGAGGAGTGAAGCAATGTGCCCAAGGTCACTTGTTTGATGCATAGTATAATACCAACTATACTACTAACAATAAAGCACCACATGCTGAGGCATTATTCTATTCAGTATTTTATTTTACACAAACTGTCTCCTCTGCACCTTAAAACAACCCTAGGATGTGTATGGGGAAATGGATGCTTAGAGAGATTGAGTAATGTGCCTAAAGCCTTGTATTACAAATGACAGTGCTGGCAGTTAAACCCGGGAGTCTGTCTCTGCAGTCTTTTCACTCTTTCCTGCAGTGATCACAAACCCCAGCATGCATTTCTCTACGAGGGAAGGGATCTGCAGTTCTGCTCGGAACAAAGAAACAGGGACCAAGAGAGACCAGGCAGGCAGACAGAGTATGAATAAGAGGTTTCCTTATAATTCTACTAACTCTGTGATAACTTATAGTAGTGAAGTCATAAAAATACTCGATGGAAATCATATAGTGGAAAAATAAGGGTTTGGAAAGAAGAAAAAAAAAATCTGGGTTCAAATGCAGCTTGTTTTTGCTAGATGACCAAGGTCTTGGTTTCTTTATCTTTAAGTGTGTCTGGCTATAAGTCCAACAGATCATTGAAGAGTAAAAAGTTAAATGAATGTGTTCAGTCCCAGTCACATGGTAGGTATTTGGTAAATATTAGTTTATACGTTATTGTTTTCAATCAGAATTTTGTACTATGATCTTAAATGACTATTTAGAGTGGGTATATCAGCTAACAGTTTATTTATTTTATTTTCTTATATTTAATGTTATTCCTTTGAGGGTACACTGCAACTCTGAAATAAGAGAATGTATTCTTTCTATTGATACACACACACACACACACACACACACACACACACACATGACACTAAGGGATGTTTTTAAACACTGAGGCATTGTTGATAGGTGACAGAATCAGGTAGTGTTAAAGAGACCATTCTCAACTCCAAGATTCTATGGCCATCAGAAATCTCAATGAAAGTTGACAGAGGAGCATCTCATATCTCAGTGAAAAAATGACTATTGAATGGCATAAATCGAAGAGGGACTAAAGAGCCTCTTGGTGAAGGTGAAAGAGGAGAGTGAAAAAGCTGGCTTAAAGCTCAACATTCAAAAAACGAAGATCATGGCATCTGATCCTATCACTTTATGGAAAATAGGAGAGAAAGTGGAAACAGTGTCAGATTTTATTTTCTTGGACTCCCAAATCACTGCAGATGGTAACTGCAGCTATGAAATTAAAAAAACACTTGCTCCTTGAAAGAAAAGTTATGACAAACTTAGACAGTGTATTAAAACAAATTTTACTTTGCAGACAAAGATCCATATAGTTAAAGCTATGGTTTTTCCAGTAACATGTACAGATGTGAGAGCTGGACCATCAAGAAGGCTGAGTGCCAAAGAATTGATGCTTTTGAAATGTGGTGTTGGAGAAGACTCTTGAGAGTCCCTTGGTCTGCAAGGAGATCAATCATTCAATCTCCCCAAAAAATCAACCTTGAATATTCATTGGAAGGATTAATGCTGAAACTAAAGCTCCATATTCTGGCCACCTAATGTGAAGAGCCAACTCATTGGAAAAGACACTAATGCTGGGAAAGACTGAGGGCAAGAGAAGAATGGGGAGACATAGGATGAGATGGTTGAATGGCATCACTGACTCAACGGACATGAGTTTGAGCAAACTCCAGGAGACAGTGAAAAAGAGGGAAGCCTGGGGTGCTGCAGTCCACACTGTCACAAAGTGGTCAACATGACTGAGTGATTAAACAACAGCAGCAGTATTTTAAATCTAGTTCCAGTTTCAAATAGTAACAATCACAGTTATCTTTATTCAAGATCACTCAGTTATCTTGTTCACTCTAATTCTGGAAAACAAAACCAAATGAAAATTCACATACCTTTACTGAGGTTCAATAGGAGGAAAATGTCTTTGGCTAAGGAAAAAAAAAAAAGAAATCATGAAACAAAAGGCTCTCCAAGCTGTCTATGGGCTGGTGACTACACTATGTCCTTTCTCACAGACCTGAGTTCTCAGCGAGTAAAAAGCAAAGTGAGCCATCTAACCACTATCAGTCACATCCAGCTCTGAACCCATACAAGGAAGAACATTTGAACTCAAGAGAAAATATGTTTTAATCTTGATTTTACTGATTCTTAAGGTAACACTTTGAGGAAGTAGCTTCAATATTCTGAATTTCTCCTTGTCTACATAATGTAAAAACAGTAGATCTCAAACTCCATGGTAGTTAAACATTTCCTGGCAAGAATTAAAAAAAAAAATTTATACACAGGTAGCGTTATTTTTTTCCTTATTAGAATGTAGTAGGTCAGGGGTTGGGCTCAGGAATCTAAAACAACTAACAAAATAGAATTAGGTTAATCTTGGATTAATGTATGCTCATGCTTTAAGAAATATTGATACTCATGCCTCTCATGTTTATTATAACCATGTCTATAGATATCTTATGTACATATGATATATATATATGTGTGTGTGTGTGTGTATATATATACATATGATATTAGTTCTCACAATTAGTTCTCACAAAAATCTTGGTCTGGAATTTAATTAAAGATTTGTGAACCAGAAACAGGCTGGTCAGGGATGGTGTCAGGGATCATATTCTCAAATATCTTTCCAGATTCCATATGCTGCCTGTACTCTTCAAGGAATATAGGAATTAGCCTTGATCCTTTGATTCTCTTTAATAGACTCAGAAAATTTGAAATGGATCTTTAAGAGCTTAGGGAAATATTATATTTTCAGTTTGAGGTATGTTTAAATTACTTTTAAATGAGTATTCTCAGTAGTTTTGCTTAAATGATAATATTGAAACCAAATGAAGGAAGAAAAGAATATACCTTCCCTCATCCCATTTCCTACAGCTTGTAAATGTCCCTCACATTGTTTCATAGCATATCTACAATTAAACAAAGTGTGCATTTTTATTTTAACTTAGGGAATACGACTTAATGCTCAATTTAAATGGGTCTGGTAATGCCTCCGTCTCCTAGAGGTAAAATACATTTAATTTTTCTTGATCAACTGGGAAATGAAAAAACAACAATGGCTTTTGCTTAGCCCTGGGAGCCCTGTTTAGTTTTCTGTTGTTACACTTGCTTGCCCATCCCTGACCAGGAGGAGTTTATTCAATAGGATGATGTGGTTTAGAGACAACGAGAAGAGAGAATCTGTCAAAATTAATAAATCCTACAACAGAGAACAGAAGCTTGTGTCAGGCTTTTCAAGTTAAAACTGAGTTTTGGCAGAGATTTGCAAAATTCTTGTTTGCTTACATGCCACGTTTATTGTGTGCTGTTTGCTGGCTCAAATAAGTTGGTGGCAGACACCTGGTTAAAAAAAAAAGAAAGAAATTATATATGACTTTCACAACTTCCGGTGTTGGCCAGAGATCACATACTACCATTATTTTGGGCAACAATCCTTCAGACCATCTGAATAGTTTGATTTTATACATAGAATTCTGACAACTGTGGAATTTTTAAAGAAACAGTCTTGACTCTCAGTATTGCAGAGCTGATGTATAACTTCCAAGGTCTTTGGATCAATTGGCTGCCTTCTCATTATCTCTCTCTCATGTGACACCTGAATTCAGAGTGTGCCATAATGCTACTCTATTTTTTTTTTCATTAGAAATGAGGGATTACTTATTAATTAGAGGGAATACAATTTAAAATATATAAGCTATGCTAAGATATATGATAGAGAGATGGTTTAGTCCCTAAGTCATATCTGACTCTGTGACCCCATGAACTGCATGTAGCCTCCCAGGCTCCTCTGTACATAGGATTTCCCAGGTGAGAACACTGGAGTGGGTTGCCATTTTCTTCTCCAGGAAATCTTTCCAACCCAGGGATCAAACCCAGGCCTCCTGCATTGCAGGAAGTCTCCTGCATTGCAGGTGGATTCTTTATTGACCGAGCCACCAGAGAAGTACAGAGAGATGGTCAAGTTAATTACGTACAAACACAATGCAGTCTAATTAATTGCTTACCTATATTTTTCATTATTCTGAGCTATTACATGTAGTTGAAAAAACTCATGAGATTAAATTGGCCTTTTTTGCAATGTAGAACAATAATGAATACATAAAATGAGATTAGAAAAATAGGCAGAAAGTGCAGAATCAACACAAAAATTCACAATGAAAAAAATTGACAAATCACTCTGTCTGTCAGAAATAAATTCTGTATACCAGAAATTAATTTTAAAATTATCAGATTTTATTTTCTGAGGTAGAAAAAAAAGTTAAAAATAAGTGAAAACCAAACGAACCAAATTAAGGATCCTTTGGGACAGATGGCTCTAAAAACACAGAATCAAAATGGGAAGAAAAAAGTACCCACTAAGAGAACACTTCTCAAAAAGACAAGGTAGTTATTGACAAGATACTATCTCTGTTAAACATAAAAGGAAAAACAATGAAAAAACAAAACAAAATAAAAAGTAAATCATGCCAAAACTTTCAGAACTATGTTGAACAGTAGCTGTGAAAGTGGGCACCCTTGTCTTGTTTCTGACTTTAGGGGAAATGCTTTCAATTTTTCACCATTGAGGATAATGTTTGCTGTGGGTTTGTCATATATAGCTTTTATTATGTTGAGGTATGTTCCTTCTATTCCTGCTTTCTGGAGAGTTTTTATCATAAATGGAAGTTGAATTTTTTCAAAGGCTTTCTCTGCATCTATTGAGATAATCATATGGCTTTTATTTTTCAGTTTGTTAATGTGGTGAATTACACTGATTGATTTGCAGATATTGAAGAATCCTTGCATCCCTGGGATAAAGCCCACTTGGTCATGGTGTATCATCTTTTTAATGTGCTGTTGGATTCTGATTGCTAGAATTTTGTTAAGGATTTTTGCATCTATGTTCATCAGTGATATTGGCCTGTAGTTTTCTTTTTTTGTGGCGTCCTTGTCAGGTTTTGGTATTAGGGTGATGGTGGCCTCATAGAATGAGTTTGGAAGTTTACCTTCCTCTGCAATTTCCTGGAAGAGTTTGAGTAGGATAGGTGTTAGCTCTTCTCGAAATTTTTGGTAGAATTCAGCTGTGAAGCCATCTGGACCTGGGCTTTTGTTTGCTGGAAGATTTCTGATTACAGTTTCAATTTCCATGCTTGTGATGGGTCTGTTAAGATTTTCTATTTCTTCCAAATTGGGAAAAGAGTATGTCAAGGCTGTATATTGTCACCCTGTTTTTTTAACTTATATGCAGAGTACATCATGAGAAACGCTGGGCTGGAGGAAGCACAAGCTGGAATCAAGATTGCTCAGATATGCAGATGACACCACTCTTATGGCAGAAAGTGAAGAACTAAAGACCTCTTGATGAAAGTGAAAGAGGAGAGTGAAAAAGTTGGCTTAAAGCTCAACATTCAGAAAACTAAGATCACGGCATCTGGTCCCATCAATCTTCATGGCAAATAGATGGGGAAACAGTGGAAAGAAGGCTGATTATTTTTAGGGGCTCCCAAATCACTGCAGATGGTGACTGCAGCCATGTAATAAAAAGACACTCCTTGGAAGGAAAGTTATGACCAACCTAGACAGCATATTAAAAGGCAGAGACATTACTTTGCCAACAAAGGTCTGTCTAGTCAAGATTATGGTTTTTCCAGTAGTCATGTATGGATGTGTGAGTTGGACTGTGAAGAAAGCTGAGTGCTAAAGAACTAATGTTTTTGAACTATGGTGTTGGAGAAGACTCTTGAGAGTCCCTTGGACTACAAAGACATCCAACCAGTCTATCCTAAAGGGATCAGTCTTGAGTGTTCATTGGAAGGACTGATGTTGAAGCTGAAACTCCAATACTCTGGCCACCTGATATGAAGAGCTAACTCATTTGAAAAGACCCTGATGCTGGGAAAGATTGAGAGCAGGAGGAGAAGGGGACGACAGAGGATAAGATGGTTGGATGGTATCACCGACTCAATGGACATGAGTTTGGATATACTTCTGGAGTTGGTGATGGACAGGGAGGCCTGGCATGCTGTGGTCCATCGGGTCACAAAGAGTTGGACACAACTGAGCAACTAAATTGAACTGAACAATCTTTTGTATTACTATTTTGCTTGCTTTTCAGTTGAGAAGCCAGAACGTCAAAGGAATGATGTAACTTTCTCAAGTTCATACAATTAGTAAGTATGAAAGGAACTGTAATCTG
Source organism: Madoqua kirkii (assembly GCA_006408675.1). Classification (NCBI taxonomy): domain Eukaryota; kingdom Metazoa; phylum Chordata; class Mammalia; order Artiodactyla; family Bovidae; genus Madoqua; species Madoqua kirkii. The sequence continues at coordinate 111,308 of SJYC01070655.1, forward strand.
AGAGAATCTAACACAGTTTTTTTCCATTATACCAAATTGCCAGTCGTTAATTCACATTTTTGAGCAATTTTCATTCTCTTCTTGAGTTAGGTTGCATGTATCATCTCATTTTACTATGAGGTCAACATTGAGAATAAGTGTGATTTTTTTTCTAACTTATAAGTAATATAGGGAGATTAGTAGATGTAAAATTTGTTTCCCAAACACTGAACCATGTGTAAATGTTGCTTGTGTTGAAATCTTTCACATTTCTACATGTAGAACAAGCAAACAAAAAAATGAGAAACACGATAAATTGATTTTTCTATGAAATTCTCTCTCCCTGTTTTGAGAATCGACATTTTCTTTTCATTTCTGAAATACTGGTGAAAAGATAGCAGTAGTAGTGTTGTATATACCTATTGGTTTAGTACGAAGTTTCAAAGTAGCAATTACAATATTTTTATTTAATTTTACTCTTTGTTCATTAGCATACAAATCAAAAAACTGTAAAGGTTTTAATTGTTTTGGAAAAACAATAAAATTTTAAAATTGCAATGTTTACTTGACATTTAATAGAAAAAAATAAACAGGAGAGTTTTAAAACACTGATAAACAAAAAGAACCATAGAACCATATTTTAAATTTTATGGTGGAAATCATTCTAGTAGCTTCTACATCTGCTTTTCATATGAGATTTTTATTCTCATTTGGGAAATTGAGCATTTCAATATTTTCAATATTTCTTTATCCCTGCTTCAAACTTTCAAGGCCTAATGGACATATTTAATTCTTCTCCCTCTAGTACCTCTTTTTAAAGGATTGCTAGAGTAGAGAACCCTCCCTGATACACATTAAAATTTCTTTGAAAAAAGTCAATAAGACAGGGTCTCTGTAGAACTGAACAATTCATGAAAGATTTGGAGCTCACAAAGATTTGGAGCTCAAAGCTTGTAAAATTAAACCTTTTAATTTTCTTAAATGACTATACTTATCTCTTAAGTTATCATTCCATTTCACCTCTTTTCCTTTCTTTACAGCACAAAAAGTCATAATGTTATAACTCTTTTAAACATAAGTCAAATCATACCATCCTTCCCCTTAAGATTATTCAATAGTCTCCCACTAAATTAATAAAATATCCTCATCTTTTGTACTCTACCTGTGGCTCACTCAACTCCACTCACCCTTGTTCTATGGTATGCATAGAACTTCCAACACCTCTTGCCTCTAGGTCTCTGCTCCTTTTTTCTTCCACAGCTGCTATTCTTCCAGTATCACGTTTCACTCCTTCTCAGGTTCTAGTCAAATATCACCTTGAGATGTGTACGATGATATTTTATGTAAAATAGTATCCTCCACTCTACCACCCCAATCCTATCACTTTCTACCTCCAATTTTGTCCTGATAATATTTATTATACTTAACATTACACTTAATATTGATTTGTTAGATGTCCAAAATACACTCTCCTTTAAAAGACAGACTTTATCTCTTTTGTTTATGGCTGTTTTCTCAGTTGACACAAAGTGGTGCCTCACTAAATAATGATGGAAAAATGAATGGAAAGCTCACTTTCTTACTGGTCCCATGGCTTCTTTGTCATTGGTATTATAGTGAGAATCACTCTGAAATTAATTTATTCTCAGTCCAAATCCTGGTTCTGCCCCCTGCAGGTTAATTAGCCCTCTTAAACTGAGGCAAGTCTTGCATCCTCCCTGAAATTACCCTTGCCTGTAAACTATAAGATACACAACCACCCTCCTTCCCTCAAGGATTCCTAGGATGGCCAAATGAGATAAATGTAAAACTTCTCAGGATGGTTCTAAAAGTACTATATTTAAGGTGACTGATGGTATAACAAGTACATCTAGTTTAGTTTTAGATTGAGTTTAAAATCTTTTTAGTTAGAAATACATGGAATGATACACTGAACAGTTTTATTTTAGGAGTGCAAATTTCTTCCATCATTCAACATCATATAACATTTTTTCTGGGACAACTGACAATATGTTTTTCCTGGTATAATTAACAGCCTGTTTTGATAAAAGTGGTATTCTGAGTAGATTTTACTCTAGGTGCATGTATGTGCACCAACAACTATTCTTCAGATTTTAAAAGATGATTAGATGCATCCACTGGAGAAGGCAATGGCTCCCCATTCCAGTACTCTTGCCTGGAAAATCCCATGGATGGAGGAGCCTGGTAGGCTGTAGTCCATGGGGTCCGCAAAGAGTTAGGCACAACTGAGTGACTTCACTTTCACTTTTCACTTTCATGCATTGGAGAAGGAAATGGCAACCCACTCCAGTGTTCTTGCCTGGAGAATCCCAGGGATGGGGGAGTCTGGTGGGCTCTCGTCTATGGGGTCGCACAGAGTCGGACACGACTGAAGCGACTTAGCAGCAGCAGTAGCAGTTGCATCCACTATAATAATAAACTGACACATTTAAAGGACTCAAATTTGCATGTCAGTGGCAATAGAGGGTAAATTTGGGGTTTGTTTTGAATATTGGAAAAGTGTTCGTAAAAGCAGTGGGTGCTTGTGATAAGTATGTAACATTTTATGGACATATGAATGTTGTCACTTTAATCTTCCTCTCAAAGTCACTAGAATATCCCAGACAAAATATTAAAGAAATTAGATAAGATTAAAGCATCTGAATACATAGAAAATTAAAGAAGAGGTATAAGTCGCCACATCTTCATATTGGCAATTTAATGGGCTTTATTTTTCTTTCTGCTTGAATCTGTAATAGTATTAAAGGTGTTAACTGATCACTGAAAATAATAATCATTCTAATAATCATCTAATCATCCTCCCTGCAGGATATCTGTGATGAGGTCTCACTAGCAGTGGCCTATTCTGGAAGCTACGTTTCATGGGTTTATGCTATGTGCCCGTAAATCACCATGAACTATAATTACCACCTTAAAAATAGATTTTAAATTTGACATTGTATTTAAAGTACTACAGAAACCTGAGGATATCTATTGGAGTGGGGATAAGAAGGAACTAGAGACTTGATCTTGAGAAAGGAAATCTGATGAATGTTAAAGTATAATTTTCAAAAAGAAAAAAAAATCACTCCACATACATGTAGAATGCATATTCAAAGATTCTACACAATTCATTAATTAAGAATAAAAGTTATAAGATGTTAGACAAGTTCAAAGAGTACTTGGGAAGCTAAGTGTACACAGAAAATTTGACAAAGAAATACCAAGTTAAGAGTGCTTTATATAGAAATCTAATTAATGCCTAGTGGGGCCATAAACCATAATCCCTGGGATTATTTGTTCTGCTAGAAATTATTTGTCTCTCTACCTGACCAAAATGTGCAGTATGCTTACAAAATTGTGAAGCAGCTCAATCAATGTAAATGTTATCAAAGTTGTAAGTTCAGAACTGCACTAAAAAAAACACAAACAACCCTCAGAAACCTGTTTGCTTATTTCCTCATTTCCAAGTTTCAGATAATTATTCTGACAGAAGGAAATAAGCTTCAGGAGCAGAAATGCACTCTAATTCAGAATGCATTTTGAGTAACAATTAGGCCAGTATCAATGGTTGTGAAAGGGATTATATAGTGACAATTTGTGATAAGCTAGCCACTTGGTAGATCATTAAACTACCCAAAACTGCACAGTTTCTTGAATATAATGTTTGCTTCAGGCCCTTCTGTGACTACAAGGAAGGTTAAGAAGTACGGCCAGACTGAAATTCAGTGAAGCTCTGTTTTGTACTCCTTAAGAAAAAGCAACATGTTTACACTGCTATATTAAAAATGGATAACCAACAAGGACTTATTGTATAGCTCAGGGAACTCTGCTTAGTAGTAAGTAACAACCTAAATGGGGAAAGAGTTTGAAAATTAATAGGTACATGTACATGTCTAACTGCATGACTTTGCTGTACACCTGAAACTAACAAAACATTATTAAGCAACTATGCCCCAATATAAAATAAAAAGTTAAAGAAAAAAATCAGATACCATAGTGATTTTAATTTCAACATTAGAAACTGGTTTCTGAGGGACCATATACTGGAACAACTTTGAGCTGAATCACTAACTTAAATCTTAAATAAAAGACTAGAGAACTCAAGAGAATAAAGTGAAAAATCAGATCACATAACTTTATTCTTACACTTCTATCGGCTCCCAGTCACTGAAGGTTCAAACATCCCCCCAAGACCAACATAAGGCACTGAGGGATCTGGCTTCTGGCTATTTCTCTGACCTCATGTCCCCAGTATTCTTTAGCCAGAGCAGCCCCATGGTAAAAATAACTCAAAAATTAATGTTAAAAGGGTATATCTCAATATAATAAAGATGATATAATAATCAGTAGACCTCTCTGGTGGCTCAGACAGTAAAGAATCTGGCTACAATGCAGGAGACCTGGGTTCCATCCCTGGATTGGGAAGATCCCTTGGGGAGGGCATGGTAACGCACTCTCATATTCTTGCCTGGAGAATTCCCCATGGACAGAGGACCCTGGCCGACTACAATCCATGGGGCCACAAAGAGTTGGACATGACTGAGAGACTGAGCACATATCATAATCAATAATATTAACTCATTAATCAATCCAGTTATGGCTGAGTAATCGTTAACTCATTAACCAACCTAGAGGTTGAACCCAGATCTTCTGCATTACAGGTGGATTCTTTACCAACTGAGCCACAAGTGAAGCCCAAGAATACTGCAGCGCATAGCCTATCCCTTCTCCAGTGGATCTTCCCAACCCAGAAATCAAACTTGGGTCTCCTGTATTGCAGGCAGATTCTTTACCAATTGAACTATCAGAGAAGCCCAATGTTAACTAATTATATATTGATATATATATAATGTTTTATATATTTGTGTATATATACATATATATAACATAGATTATATATACATATATACATACACACACACACATATATATAGAGAGAGATATATAGATATATATGAATGACATGCCCACAGCTAACATCACAGAAATGGAAAAAGCTAAAAACTTTTTTCTAAGATCAAGCATAAGACAACAGTTCCCACTCTCACCACTTGTATTCAATATAGAACTAGAGGCCCTAGCAAAGCAATTAGGCAAGTAAAGAAAAATAAAAGGCATCCATATTAGATAGTAAGAAGTAAAACTGTTTCTGTTTCCAGATTGCATATTATATATAGAAAACTCTAAAGACTCCAAAAATGCTATTTAATAGAACTAATAAATTAATTCAGTAAAGTTTTAGAATACAGTATTAATATACAAAGATCAGTTGCATTTCTATACACTAAAAATGAACTATCAGAAAGAGAAATGAAGAGCACAACTTTATTTATAATAGAATCTACAAGAATACTTTAACCACGGAGATGAAAGAACAGTACAATGAAAATTATAAGACATTGACAAAAAAATATTGAAGACACAAATAAATGGAATGATATTCTAAATTCATGAGTTATAAGAATGACTATTATTAAATATCCATACTACCCAAAGCAATATACAGATTCAAGACAAAAGCTCTCAAAATTCCAGTGGCATTTTCACAGAAATAGAAAAAGCAAGTCTAAAATTTATACTGAATCACAAAAGACCTCAAAGAGGCAAGCAATCTTGAGAATGCTCAAAGCCATCACGCTTTCTGATTTTAAACTACATGACAAAGTTATAGAATTAAAACAGTATTGTATTGTTATAAAAATAGAAACAGAGACCAGTGGGTGAGGAGTTTTAGTTTTGATAGATGTAGAATTCTGGAAACAGATAGTTACCATGGTTGAACAACTCTATGAATATACTTAATACCACTGAACCATATATTTTCAAATAGTTAACACAGAAAGCTTTATGTTATACATATTTTACCAAAATAGAAAAAGTTAAAAAACTTAAAAATTGCTCAGAAATAATCTTACACATATATAGTCAATTAATCTTTGACAAGAGTGACAAGAACACAAAATGTGGAAAGGATAATCTCTTCAATAAATGGTGTTGGGAAAACTAGATGTCCACATGCAAACAAGTGAAATTGGACCACACCTAATACTATACACAAAAATCAACTTGAAATGGATTAAAGACTTAAAAAACCTGTGACTGAAATCATAAAATACTTTGAATAATACCTAGGAAGAAAAGTTCTTGATACTTGTCTTACAATAATTTTTTGGATATAATTACAGCAAAGGCACAGCAAGACAAAGAAATTAGTAAATAAATAAACAAATGGGATTATATAAAACTAAAAATCTTCAACACAGCAAAAGACACAATAGAGTAAAAAGACAACAGAATGAGAGAAAATATTTGCAAATAATAATACACTGATGAGTTTAATAACAAATTCAAGGCATATAAAAACTCATACACCTCATAGACACTCACATACAATTAAAAATTGGGCAAAGTATCCAGGTAGATGTTTCTCCAAAGAAAACATACCAATAGCCAACAGGTATATGAAAAGGTATCCAACCTTTCCATTCATCAGGAAAATGCAAATGAAACCAACAATGAGATATCACTTCACATCTGTTAGGATGGCTATCATGGGGGAAAAAAATGTAGACAACAAGAGTGGGTGGGGACATAGGGACAGGGAACCCAGGTTAGTGAAAATGTAATTTGGTATAGTCATTGTGGGAAACAGTGTAGAGTTTCATCAAAAAATTTAAAATAGACCTGCCATATGATCCAGCACTACCACATTTGGTCATTTTTCCACAGGAATTGAAATCAGGATCTCAAAAACATACCTGTACTCTCAGGTTCATTGTAGCATTATTCACAATAGCCAAGATATGGAAACAACCTACATGTCTATCAACAGGTGACTGGATAAAGAAGATGCTGCATATATATACAATGAAATACTATTCAACTTTTTAAATGAAGGGAATCCTGCCAGTTGTGACATTGAAATAGTGCTAATTGGAATAAACCAAAGGAATAAAGACAGAAATACATTATGATCTAATTATGTGGACCCTGAAACACTGAAATTTAAAACAGAGAAGAGATGGTGCTTGACAAGAACTGAGAAGAGGGAATGGGAGGTGATGGTCAAATGATACAAAGTTTCAGTTACACAAAATAAATTCTGAAGATCCACTGCACAGCATGGTGCCTACATTAACAATACTGTATTCGTACTTAAATTATTTTTAAGTGATAGATTTTGTTTAGAGTTTTTTCAACACACATAGTAACAACAATAATAATAATGGAGGCAAGAGGAAACTTTGAAGGGTGATGGATATGTCTTTGGTTTTGACGGTAGTGATGATTACAAACTTATCTTCAAACTTATCAAGTTATATACATTAGTATATATAGCTGTTTGTTTTCAAATTAGAACTCAATAAAGTGATTTTAAAACATGACAAGGGGAGAAGGGAGAAGGGGATGACAGAAGATGAGATGGTTGGATGGACATAAGTTTGAGCAAGCTCTGGGAGTTGGTGATGGACAGGGAAGCCAGGTGTGCTGCAATCCATGGGGTCGCAAAGAGCTGGACGTGACTGAGTGACCCTGAACTGAACTGAAAAATGTGAGACATTTTACTTGGTAAATTAGATTTGTCAATGGATAAATATCAAACAATGAATGCAGTTGGTGGATGCAGGTCAAAAAGATTGGTTAAATAAGTTTCAGTTCAGTTCAGTTATTATCAAGTTATATACATTAGTATATATAGCTGTTTGTTTTCAAATTAGAACTCAATAAAGTGATTTTAAAACATGACAAGGGGAGAAGGGAGAAGGGGATGACAGAGGATGAGATGGTTGGATGGACATAAGTTTGAGCAAGCTCTGGGAGTTGGTGATGGACAGGGAAGCCAGGTGTGCTGCAATCCATGGGGTCGCAAAGAGCTGGACGTGACTGAGTGACCCTGAACTGAACTGAAAAATGTGAGACATTTTACTTGGTAAATTAGATTTGTCAATGGATAAATATCAAACAATGAATGCAGTTGGTGGATGCAGGTCAAAAAGATTGGTTAAATAAGTTTCAGTTCAGTTCAGTTGCTCAGTCGTGTTTGACTCTTTGCGACCCCATGAATCGCAGCACACCAGGCCTCCCTGTCCATCATCTACTCCCAGAGTTCACTCAGACTCATGCCCATTGAGTCAGTGATGCCATCCAGCCATCTCATCCTCTGTCATCCCCTTCTCCTCCTGCCCTCAATTCCTCTTAGCATCAGAGTCTTTTTCAATGAGTCGACTTCGCATGAGGTGGCCAAAGTACTAGAGTTTCAGCTTTAGCATCATTCCTTCCAAAGAAATCTCAGGGCTGATCTCCTTCAGAATGGACTGGTTGGATGTCCTTGCAGTCCAAGGGACTCTCAAGAGTCTTCAACACCACAGCTCAAAAGCATCAATTCTCAAGATGCTCAGCCTTCTTCACAGTCCAACTCTCACATCCATACATGACCACAGGAAAAACCATAGCCTTGACTAGATGGACCTTAGTCAGCAAAGTAATGTCTCTGCTTTTGAATATGCTATCTAGGTTTAGTATATTTCAATTCACAAGTCTGTTCCAGCTGGGAGAGGGATGCATTTATTAGACTGCTCCATACTCTCATGCTTGTGTTCAATGTCACTTTTTCTGCATGGTATATCATGAACTGTCAATCAGTATAGCTTCTTCCTGGAGACCATCTCTGGTTCCGTCAGTCTTTGTTAAGCTCCTTTATCATAATTTACTGATTTCATGTGTTTACTTATTATTAATAACATTTTGGCTTTTATTTACTTTCATATTCTATGAGGAAAAAAAATTTATATGTTGCTATCTTACCTGGGACTGCATTGTTAGCAGTGTCCCAGAACAGATTATTTTCCTGAACTTAGAATTCTTTGGATACAACTCTGTTTTAATATTTCTGTGAATCTGTCTGTGGAAATTTTCACCATAACCACCAGAATTCCTTTATTTGAGATTAGGAAACCATTGTCTTTGGTTCTTAATATATAACGATGGTCTCTTCACAGCTTTATTTATACTGGATTAAAGAAATACTTAGACTACTTCTACAGAATTTTTAAATTGTGAAGAGTGACACTGTTATTTATAATAAGAAACACATATTTGGTCCATCTAGTTTCTAGCATAGAGTTTCTAAAACCTTGCAATCTCTTAAGTGTGCCTTTTATTATGTTAATAATGTGACTTTTGGAATGCCCTTAGATCACTTAAAGCAGGAGGCTGGTTGCCAGGGGGACCAGGCTAGTGTTGGAAGGTTGAAACTTTCTGTCCCATCTCTTGAACTCAAAAGAGGGGAGAGAAGCTGGAAGTTGAATCAATTGCAAATGGGCAATGGTTTATTCAATCATGCCTACACATGGAAGCCTCCATAATAATCCAAAAGGACAGAGTCCAGAGAGCTTCTGTGTTGATGAAAAGTGGAGATGCAAGAAGAGTTACACCCCGAAGAGGTGATGGAAGCTCCATGTTTTGCTCTTACATTTCCCTATGCATCTCATCCATCTGGCTGTTCCTAAGTTACATTCTTATATAATAAACTGGCAATCTAATAAAATATTTTTCTGAGTTCTGTGAGCTGCTCTAGAAAATTAATTGAACCCAAGGAGGAGTTTGTAGAAACATCTAATCTACTGCCAATTGATCAGAAGTACAAGTAACATGCAACTGGTGTCTGAAATTGAAAGACAGGAGTCTTTGGAATCTCCAATCTAGAAACAGAAGCACAGGTGATAACCTGGGCTTGCAACTGAAATCTGAGGTTGCAGGGTGGAAGTATCCATGTAGAGCAGAACCCCTAACCACTGGAATATGATGTCATGTCCAGGTAAATAGTGTCAGAATTGAGCACAATTCTCAGACATCCTGCTGGTGTCCTGCTGCTGCTGCTAAGTCGCTTGAGTCGTGTCCGACTCTGTGTGACCCCATACACAGCAGCCCACCAGGCTGCTCAGTCCCTGGGATTTTCCAGGCAAGAACACTGGAGTGGGTTGCCATGTCCTTCTCCAGCTGGTGTCCTACAACCATTTAATATTGCATGGGGTGGCCCCCTGTCATATTGGAATTAGGTCCAAGAACCCAAAAGATGGTCATACCAATAGAGGTCATACATATAAATCTGAGAAAGTCAGTTCTTAGGAAGGTTAATAAGAAGTCCGAGGGTCCCTGAAGAGAGAAGGGTCTGGGGTTCTCAATGAGATAGAGGTCTGGAATTCACGAAGAGGAGGAAAGGATAAACTTTTTTCTCTCCCTATATTCCTTAGTCTTAGTCACATAAAATGAGTTCTTTTATCTTTAAGCCCAGAACTGATGATTACACAACAAACAACTCAGTTTCAACTCTGTACTCAGTCAGTCAGATCAGTTGCTCAGTTGTGTCTGATTCTTTGTGACCCCATGGACCGCAGCATGCCAGGCCTCCCTGTCCAAAACCAACTCCCAGAGTTTACTCAAACTTATGTTCATTGAGTCAGTGATGCCATCCAACAATCTCATCCTCTGTCATCCCCCTTCTCCTCCTATCTTCAATCTTTCCCAGCACCAGGGTCTTTTCAATTATTATGTATTTGTGTTTAAAGAAAAAATGTGTAAATTCTTAAATAATCCTGTTTGTTAGGCCATTAAAGGCCCTAAATTAGTGTTCTTCATATGGAGTATGGAGAGTATCCCTGATCGGCCTGCTTGTGCTTGAGCTCATGAACGTGGCTTTGGATGAAGCAGCTCAGGGCAGTCACTCAGTCATCTCTGACTCTGTGACCCCATGGACTGCAGCATGCCAGGTTCCCTGCTCGTCACCAACTCCCAGAGCTTGTCCAAACTCATGTCCATCGAATCACTGATGCCATCCAACCATCTCATCCTCTGTCGTCCCCTTCTCCTCCTGCCTTCACTCTTTCCCAGCATCAGAGTCTTTTCCAATGAATCAGCTCTCTCACACGAGGTGGCCAAAGTACTGGAGTTTCAGCTTTAGCATCATTCCTTCCAAAGAAATCCCAGGGCTGATCTCCTTCAGAATGGACTGGTTGGATCTCCTTGCAGTCCAAGGGACTCTCAAGAGTCTTCTCCAACAACATAGTTCAAAACCATCAATTCTTCGGTGCTCAGCTTTCTTTATAGTCCAACTCACATCCATACATGACCACTGGAAAAACCACAGCCTTGACTAGATGAACCTTTGTTGGCAAAGTAATGTCTCTGCTTTTTAATGTGCTCTCTAGGTTTGTCATAGCTTTTCTTCCAAGGAGCAAATGTCTTTTAACTTCACGGCTGTAGTCACTTTGGAATGAATACAAAGGCCAGAAAACAACACACTGTAGAAACGAAAGCTGGTATTTTAAATAAAGAAGTACCTAAGACGCACTGCCGGAGAAGGCAACGGCACCCCACTCCAGTGCTCTTGCCTGGCAAATCCCATGGACGGAGGAGCCTGGTGGGCTGCAGTCCATGGGGGCGCTAAGAGTCGGAAACAACTGAGTGACTTCACTTTCACTTTTCACTTTCATGCACTGGAGGAGGAAATGGCAGCCCACTCCAGTGTTCTTGCCTGGAGAATCCCAGGGATGGGTGAGCTGCCGTCTATGGGGTCACACAGAGTCGGACACGACTGAAGCGACTCAGCAGCAGCAGCAAGACGCACTGCAGTAGAGGAGTGTCAAATTCTTTAAAACCTGGATCTGTCGTATTTATTTGCAAGCTGATATTCTGCATAGAGACCCCCATCTTCCCCTCTACCAACATTCACCAACTGTGATAAGTTAACAAGTAGCAAACACAAAGAATTTTATCTTTATACAGTATAATGTTTAAGTTTATCAGCATACTATTCTGGGGCTCAGATATGTGTTTAAAAATCTGTGCAAAAAGCAAATACTGATTACAATTGTTTTCACAGTGATAATGAACACAACTCAAATGATGGGTCAAAATGTATAAAATGGAAAAAATCAAATTGATATAACTGGATATAAGTATAGAGATTTATTTACTTTTATGTTTGTACGTATGTAATTAATGTATGTTTACATTTGTGCACATGTAATTAACATATTAACAATAAGTAAGCTCTGGCAGACCCTGAGAATCTCTCCCATTTAAAAAAGTAATTTCAAGGCTGAGAAACACTTTCCCTAAGAAATGAAATTTTCAAAGTATATTATGGTACAATGTATCACTGTTTTTCATATGAAGGGAAAACAAGAGCTACGGGAAAAAAAGGGAGCGATGGAAAAGGTACAGAAAGTTAAGAATAACTTGTAAGTATAGATGAAAAATCAGTATAAAACCTAAGAAACAGTACATAATAAATTAATTTCTCAAAGAGAATGAAGCCAGTTTTACAGAAGTATAAAAAATCTGTTTATAGATATAAAAACTTTAAAAGCTTATATAAGGCTATAGTGGCAAAAATAAACATATACTCAAACAAATTAATGGTTGCCCTTACGGACTTAAACGAAATATTTTTTAAATCAAAAAGTAAATTATTGCCAAAATATAAGATTAATAAATTATGAAACTGCTAGAAGCTGTTATTAAAAGCAATAAAAAGTACAATGCTTAATCATTAGCAAACTCAGCTTCCCTTCAGGCAAACAATGCTGAAGTCGTAATTCTTCCCTGATTTAAAGACATTTCAGAAGCAGGATAATTCTAAAACAAAAAGAAAAGCAAAGCCCAGGATCAAAGGAAATTGGATGGGGAATCAAGAAACAGGTCTTATTTCTCGTTCTCCAAATTATTCCGTGTGGCTCCAGGCAAGTCATTTACAACTCTCAATTCTTCTACTCATTACCTAGAGATGGAGTATAAACCAATAATGTCTCTAAAGAGAGTTCCTCAGGAAGCAAGCACTTTGCATACAAATAACGCTGTTACCTAAGTCTATTAAAGATCAAACAACACTCGGAAGGAAAAGACCAGGGCTCATCTCACGTAAGAGACAAAAATGACAGAAGAACACACCTTCAAGTTTTGGGGTCGGGTGAACTTGCTGAGAAGCGCAGTCTGAATGAGTTCCCAACGGCTCCCTGCGGTTCGCTCACCATTCTTTAAGGAAAAGAAAAACATGAAGAAACTGTTCCAAGTTCTGTTAACATGGCAGAATCAGAAGCCAAACAGCAAGCATTGAAACATCCTTCAGAGACTGGAAGAGCGTGAGTTCGGTTCAGCTTTGTTCTCACCTCATCCTCCACAGGGTACAAGTTTTGTTCTGAACAAGGCATCTTAACGTGCTTGTTGTCCCACAGATCTTTAAAATGTGTTGGGAAAGGCTTAGGAACTTCTCCCGTTCGCAAAAGATCTACCTGAAATGCAAGAAAACTGTAAGTGCATAAAAACTAGGCCTATCTTCTGTAAAATAATCCAAAGAAATCAGGTGAAGTAAATGCTATAAAAAGACAGACCAGCTCCTAGGCAAGAAAGCTCATAAGCCTGTTCCAGTTGTTCCCACTCCTCACCTTCAGTTAGTTTCCAGCCCATCATGGCCTGGGCACTGTCTTCATCCCATCCAGTCCCCTGGTCCTTACGAATCCTTGACTGAATTTCTGGCAACAGCTTTCTATCCCTCCTCCTAACTCCCAGCTGCTCCCAGATACATTCATCCCACGTAAAACCCGTATTCCCACTTGGGAATAATATTACCTTTCTAAAGTATCCCCAACCTTCTAATCCTATAACGGCTCCCTCCTGCCTATATAGATTCTAAATGATTCCAATTTTTAACATCCTCTCTTACCCAAAACACTATCCATTTAAACATCAACCTTCAGTACTCAGCTCAACTTTCATTTCCTATAAGAAGAAAGTCTTTAAAAACTTTCTAATAGGCAATAAGCTTATTCTCTCATTTTACTGGATCATTATCATACTAGAGCACACTTTTTCCACTGGACTCTAAACTTAAGAATAATAACTATATTAACTTGCATTTTGAGTGTTTACAACTGAGCCAAACATGCATGTTTTTAATATGTGTAAGTGTTTATATATGTACAGGTCATCTCTGAACAACATGGGTTTGAACTGCGCAGGTCCACTTACACAATCATCTTTTTCAATAAATACATACTACAGCACCACACAATCAGCCATTGATTGAATTCCTGAACGTGGAACCTCAGACACAGAGGGCCAACTCTAAAGTTATACTCGGATTTTTGACTGCCCAGAAGGTTAGCACCCTAACCCTCAAACTGTTCAAGGGTCAACTCTATATACACACACATTGTTGCTGTTGTTCAATTGTTAAGTCACACTGGACTCTTTGTGACGCTGTGGCCTGCAGCACGCCAGGCTTCTCTGTCCTCCAGCTACCTCCTGGAGTTTGCGCAGATTCACGTCCACTGAGTCAGTGATGCTATGTCATCATCTCATCCTCTGCTGCTCCCTTCTCCTTTGCCTTCAATGTGTATATATGCACATGGATAAATACATATATATTCAAGGTTCACCCATACTAAAGCATGAATCAGAACTTCACGGAAGATCATCAAATAATTACACAAATAAGTATAACATTTCAACTGTAAGATGCTATAAATGAGAGGTTCATAATGTCACAAGAATCTTTCTAGACAGTTTTACTTATATGGTGAGCTTAGGGAATCCTTCTTTGAGGAAGCAGCAACTGAGCTCAACTCCAAAGGTGAAAAAGAAGTAGGAAAAGGTGAAAGGGACAAAAAAAAGGAGCCGACTATGGAAGGAAAGAGTGTTAAATAGGCAGCTTCATTAAAAGCCTGCAACCCAAGAGAAATAAACTTGTAGGCCTTTTATACAGGTAACCATTAAAACCACAAGTGTGTATAAGACTATTTCAAGAGAGGAAAAAATAGGAGGACCTATGAAAAGGTCCTGGGGAACTCTAACGACGTTTAAGGGCCACATGCAGAAAAGAAGCTGAAAGGAACAAAACAAGGGCTCGAGGAGGCGGGAAGAAAATCAGGCACAACGGTGTCAGAGAAGCCAAAGGGTGAGAGCGCTCCAAGGAGGAAGCAGTAAGGGCGCCCACGACTCGGAAGTGGCTGAGACGTCCATCCTGCCGCAAGCTCTCTATCCTCCATACGGGAGCCCAGAGGGGACTTCGTGAAGACCTTCCCTGTAATCTCAGGTGGCAACAACAGGCGCCAGTGGGGCTTCACACACAGGGGAACATGACGTGTGAGAACACATGCCTCTCCGGGTGTCTGCAGTTCAAACGTGTGCATGCACGTGTACAGCACACGCCTGTCCGTGTGTTTGCCTGTATGTGTGTCCATGTTCGTGTGTGAATGTGTGTCGTATGCATGAGCGCATCTACAGATAATCAAGCATTATCGTGTCCCTGCAGTTTCAGATTGCCTTCCATTTCTAACACTAAGTGCCAGTTTCATAGCATGACTTCAAATGCTGCAACTATTAATATCTGGCATCTTAGAAATGTAACTAAGGACTATCTATGTAACAACTGTTAACTATACGTATAGCATACTGCTACTATATTCAGGAAAAAGAATCTAGAGGAAAACACACCAAATTCTTAAACTTTTTTCATTGACCCTGTATTACTTTTGTAATAAAACTTTTATAAATTCATTGGATATTTGACAAACAGTAATTACAGAGATTAATTAATGATGGAATAAGATGCTTCAGGTTTTCTTTGTGGGCAGTGGGAGAGAGGAAGCAGGAAAAGTCAAAATATCACTTATTTCTCCTGATCAATCTTCTTTCCAAATCTTAACTATTAACATCTTGTCAGTCACTCAAGCCTTTTCTTAATTTCACACACATTATCAATGCCTCCTTTTCCCATATCACCCATACTTAAGAATTCACAGTGTCCTATCAATATAATCTCAAAACAATTTGCATTTATTCTTTTATATGCCCACAATTACTACCCTGTCTCAGTTATTTCCAAATAACAGCAGAACTCTTTTTTCCCTACGAGTTGTAATACAAAATCATTGTATTTAAATAAAAGCTATTTTATAAATATAATTTTTAGAGGGACTATACTTTCTATCAATAGCAAAGAGACTAACTGAAAGAGTATGAAATTGAGAGAGATGACAGCTAAAGCTTTCATCCATCTATATCTCTCATCCGATATTAAGAAAATCCTATCCACACATCTAACAGCTGGCAGATGGTGACTTTTTTACACTGTTATTTTGATGTTTAAGGAAATGTTTCAAACTGCAGTAGCAAGAGAACCCTGACTCTGTGCCCTGCACAAAAATGAGTTCTCTTCGTAAAACCTGCTGGTTACAATATGGTGTTAAGCAAAAAAAGGTATTAAGCATTTTTAAAAGTAAACACATGTTAGTTCTTTCACAAGAGGTTTTTCACAGTTAAATATACAGTTTAGAAAAGAAATTGAGTCAATATCGAAAGAAGCGCCGAGCCACTTCCATGAAGCACTATCTATCTGACAGTCACTGTCCGCTTACCCTCCATCTCGTCACCGAGCTCTTGCCTCTTCCTGCTTCCAGTGCATCCGCTCTTCAGTTGCCCCTACACAGAGCCGTCTGATCAACCCTGCTGTGTGTGGAGTACAACTGTTGTCTGCACAGACTCTCCATGATTTCCAATTCTTATAGATTCAGTTTCTTACAGACTCAGTCTCTGATACCTAAAGCCCTCTACAATGGACCCAAACTACTTCTCAAGTCTTCTCTTCCACCATTTTCCATCCAAATACTCAGTTCCAGCAAAGCAATTGCTTTCCATTTGTAAACATTTTAAACTGCACAGCCTTTTCCTATAAAGGTTATACATCTATCTGGAATTCCCTTGCCTTACTAACTCCATTTCAGAAATTTCCTTTCATCTTTAAGAACTCAGCTCAAACTCCACCACCCTGCTCAGTGTTGCTTTCACCTAACCACACTAACGAATTCTGTACTTCAGAATATTTAATCACAGGAAGGCAACAGCACCCCTCTCCAGGACTCCTGCCTGGAGAATCCCACGGACGGAGGAGCCTGGTGGGCTGCAGTCCATGGGGTCGCCAAGAGTCGGACACGACTGAGCGACTTCACTTTCACATTTCACTTTCATGCACTGGAGAAGGAAATGGCAACCCACTCCAGTGTTCTTGCCTGGAGAATCCCAGGGAAGGGGGGGGGCCTGGTGGGCTGCCGTCTCTGGGGTCACACAGAGTCAGACACGATTGAAGCGACTTAGCAGCAGCAGCAGCAGGCTAAGTTGTTTAAGCACAGAGATTTTTAAGTAGCCCCTGCAAAATCTAGCATAGAATCTAATAAATGAGATGAATATTTATCCTGCATGGATTCTTTTCGTTGTTGTTTTTGTTGGCCATGCCACATGGCCTGTGGGATCTGAATTTCCTGACCAGGAATCAAACCCAGGCCCACGGCAGTGACAGCGTGGAGTCCTCACCACTGGAGAGCCAGAGGATTCCTGAGACATGAATATTTAAAACTACTCTAAGAGGGGCAGAAAGATTCTAAGAGTCGATTACGGTGATGGGTGCCTAACTCGGTAAACTAACTAAACTGAACATTGAAAATGCTCAATAAAGTCTTTCCTTTTTTTTTTAAAGAACCCATGAAAAGTATGAAAGAGGTTACCAGGGTTAGTGAGGAATGAGAAGCTGCGGTTCAGAAGGTAGAGCTTACGTGCAGAAGACAAAAAATTTCTGGAAATGAACAGTGGTAATGGCTGTACAACACGGCCACTGAAATGTACACTTAAAAAATGATTAAGCTGGTAAACTTCATATTATGTACATTTAACCACAGATTTTTTAAAAATGAGGTTGGTTTTAGAAATGCTGAGTTTGAAATACCTATGGGATAGTGATGGGGATGTCTAGAAGAATCTAAAGCTCAGAAAAAGAGGATAAAACTGGAGAATAATTTGAGGATACTGAACATACAATTTTGAATTTTAGTATCTAACATGTAGTGGGTACTCAATAATATTATCAATTGAATTTTTTAATTCAATAAATTTTCTTAACAATACAGAATATTTAATACCCACAGCAGTTAACAGTGATTCATCTTACGGATTTGTTGAGTACTGTGCTAAGTAACCTATCATCATATTTTTCCATTCTATAAACTCTCAGTACTTTATATATGCAGAAAAGAGAAGCACTTTCTACACATTGGTCTGTTTTTCATAAGTATCACAATAAACTGAAACTTCGCCCCTTCTCTCTTTATAGGTAAGAGGTAATATCTACCCGAACAGTCACTGTGTGACTGGCAGATGGTCTCAAGGGAGGCAGCCGGAGCCCACACCTCGGCATTCTTCTCATCTCCTCAATAGGAGTGCCAAGCCATTTCCTATCTGGAGAAAGGTGAGGTGGAATGTATTTAGGGATCTTCCTTTCTGTTCTTTGATGTTTCATTTCACATTGTTCTTTTCTAAGATCAAAACAAATATATTCAATCACAAACAACTCACTGTTTAAATTCACTTAGATACCCAAGTAAAAACACTTGCCCAGAAGCTACTATTTAAAATGTGCCAAACCTGCTCTTTCTCCTTGGTATTTAGAAAAAACAAAACAATAAAAAACCTTACAAGGCCTACAGTGAAACCCAAGAGCTGATTTTCCATCGTCTGTGGAAGGAGTTTCCAGACACATGTAAATCACCTTCTGAAAAAAGGGGCCTCGTAAACAACGGGCGCATCGCCAGACAAGGCCGGGTTCTCACTGGCAGCCAGTTCTTAGGGCTCTAGACACTGATTTTCAGGAAGTGGACTCACCATGGCGTGCTTGCGTAAAAGATCACGAGAATCATGGACTGAGCTCTAAGATAACTTTTATACTTACATTTTTTTTGTAATCATACAGGCTGGGATTTAAATCCCAGCTTTACTCCCCACAAATTACATAATTTCAGTGAATTTTCTAACTAATTTCAGTCTTCTCATTTGTGAAGTGGGTGCAACACCACCCTCCTGCTGTCAGAGCGTTAGGGAAAATGTGTGGACAGTAGCCCAAGATAACAGCAGTTACTCTCATATTTATGATCAAGTAATCCCCATAAATCTCAGAAGGAAGTTCCCAAAACTGAAATCTGATTATTTACTTCTTTTCTGTTTTTGTGATTTTTAGAATTTAACGTGTCTAAGTTAAATTATGCATTATTAATTAATAAGAAAGACATATGTCTTGCCTTCAGTGCAAACCCTAACTTCGTGAAACTCCCCCTCACAAAATTATCTAACACATTACCCCACTGAAGACACTCGATGGTGGAAATTACCTCCTGTCCTCCGCTGTGGGCGCTCTCATGAAATGGTCTGTGATTTTAGAATCCTTTCTCCCGTGCTGCTTAGAATTTCTGCACTCTACATTCAGGCTAGAAGTACTTCCCGGTCGCTTGACATTCACATCATTCATTCCAGCTCGACTCTCTCCTCCTTCAAACTGGAAATGTAATCGAGTCTCACCTCCCTTAGCAGAGGACCGCTTCCTCAGCTCAGTGCCGGCGTCTCTTGGGTGGACCCTTGCCGGCTTACTTGCTGTTTGAGCGGAACTGCTATCCTCCTGTTCATCAAAACCTGGACTCGTCTCTTCATCTGCTTCTGAATCCTGACAACTATTTTTGGAATTATCTACATCCATTGGTGACTCAGGTTCACTTTCCTTCTCAAACGGAGGAGAACTTCCTAGACTGCTTTCTTGTCTGCTCAATCTGTTGGCATTTTTCAGTCCAGCACCAACGTCCTCAGAGCCAGCGTCTGACAAGGGGCTCTCCGGCGCCACGTCTGTCTCCTCCTGCCGACACCCCGCACAGGCTCCGGCAGGGGAGCAGGGCTCGCCACACTTCTGGCGGCGCCTGCCTTCTCGGCCCTGCTCATCTCCCACCGTCTGCTTGGCACTCGAAAGCTTCACATGTGGCAGAAACTGCTGGTTATCTCTCCTCTCCTCACCATCTGCGTCGCTGTGATCATCGTCTTGGGGTGACTGGCCAACGTTAGCATTACTGAAGTGCTCTGGTGCCAGAGTTACCGCAGGGGGCTCACCCTCCAAAAGCCGCTCGGAGGGCCTCCCTTCATTCTGCCACTTACGCGTAGCTGCAGCCTGATGCTGCTTCAAGTGCTGTGTACTTTTTTCAGCGGGTGACTTGTCGAAACCTAGCTGAGAGACATTTCCAGTTTTTCCACGCTACGTTGATAAAAGTTATCTTTTTGGACAGAACTCATCATGGATTCTTCTCTTGTATTGTTGTTTTCTTTACTATGCAAACTGTAAAAGAACAGAAAGAATGATACCACAGAACTTATGATGATAGAAGGAATCTATGACACAAACCAACCACTGAGCCAACCGCACTGCCGCCATATCACAGCAGCAATTAAACCTGCGATCACCTGAGCGCGCAGCATGCTCGTTCACGACGCCATCCTTTGCACATTTGCCTACAGTGCCCTTTTCCCCACTGTGTGCCTGGCAAACACCCGCCAGAAGCACTGTTAACCTTCGCTCTCCTCCTGAGCAGCCTTCCTCGCAGAGGGAGAGCTGACCGTCTGTTCCACACGCTAACTGCCACTGCGCCTTGTCTGCATCTTTGCGGTGGCGTTGATCACACATGTAAGAATCACAGGCTTTTCGGTGTCTGTCAGCCCACCCACTGTAAGCATCTTAAAGACAGAGACCATTGCTGTTTCATCTCTGCATCTCAAGGTCACTAAACCATCCCTGGAGCACAGCATCAACGGAGATGCCAACACAGAAAAACGTGAGAGCAAACAGGAGAGACGGCAGCATGAACCGTGCACAGCACCCGTGTACCAGGCTGCTCACGCCTCTAACGAGCACGTTTCTGTACCTGTCTGACTCCACTGTCTTGATTCCTTTAGTGTCCATCCAACTGGTTATCGTCTTCTGTCTGAAAACTGTAAAGAAAAGAAAAATCGATGTGCATGCATACCTTCAAAGAGAGAACACCTACAGCAGCAGATACACTTGGAAGGCACTAAGCTGGGTTCTGCGGACTAAAAAAAGAGTAATCATTCCTTCCTCAGGCAAGTGCTCGCCATGGGAGAAAATACAGGAGCATAAATATAAATACATTTGGCACGGAAGATAAAAGTGAGCAGACCTTAAAAGAACTGGTCTGGTCTAACGGACGAGACTAGAGACTCAGAAATCAGACTGTGTGCTCAGTCGCCATTGTTCAACTCTTTGTGACCCTTTGGACTAAACAGCCTGCCAGGCTCCTCTGTCCACGGGAATTTTCAGGCAAGAGAACGGGAGTGGGTTGCCATTTCCGTCTCCAGGGCCTCTTCTGGCCCTAGGGATCGAACCCACACCCTCTGTGTCTCCTGCACTGCAGGCGGATTCTTCACCCAGGTCCAAACCCTGGCTCCCCTCCTGGCTTCCTGTGTGGTTTTGTGAGGAGCCGCCTCTGTCTCGGACTCCTCATCAGTAGACGTGCAAATGAATAGTGTCTCTCTTGGGTTGTTGTGAGGTTTAAAGTAACAACCACTGCAAACTGCTTACCATATGCTCAGTAAATGTTAGGTATTAGTTATTATTAGTATTAAGAGAGACCCTAAGGGAGGTCCCTGGTGGTCTAGTGTTTAGGATTCGGCACTTTCACCGACTTGGCCCAGGCTCAACGCCTGGCTGGGGAGCTGAGGTCCTGCAGGCTGCACAGTGAAGCCAAGATAGTAATAATAATAATAATAATAATAATAATGGATTTAAAAGCAAAATGAAGTCAAAAGACCCTGGTTAGAAATTAAGATATTTCTGAGGAAAGGACTACTGTAGGGAATTGAAGAAAGTGGGACCACCTGATAAACAGTTCCTGAAGAATACACATGCAGTCACATTAAGGGAAAAAATCAGAAGCAACAGAACCAATGGTGGAGAAATATTAAGAAAACAACAGAAAATATGGTTGAAAGGTCGGCAAGGAACCACAGAGATTCCTGAAAAATCCACAGAGAGAGGCACAAAATAATGTCAAAAGTCACATTCAGAGCTGTAATGCCAGAATTCAAATCTAGGAGTCTCCCAGTCAGGCAGGATACACAGCCTAGACAGTCGGTGTGAAGGGGCAAGAAGGAAGAGTCTATCGTTAGAAGCCGACAAGGAAGGTACTGGTCTAGGTCAGCGGTTCCCAAACCAACTGAATCGTCAGGAGGCTGCCAACAAACAGATCCAAGGACCACATCTAGACCTTCTGAATGAAAATCTGTATGTGATGATGGAGGTATGAGGGGAGGTGGAGTCTGTACTTTTTTCCCCTAAAAAGTGGTTCTGATGATCAGCAAAGTTGAAGAACTTTTGGCCAAGACCCAAAACTAGTCTGATCTTTGTAAGAACAGAGAATAAAAGGTGAGAAGTGAGAGTCGTTACCGATTCCAAAGTGACAGAGGTTAAGAGTGGCACTGAACTTCAAGCCTGAGACTTGAAAGACGGTGAGAACAGTAAATGGAAATGCAGACGATAAGAGACCTGGATGTAGGGGAAAACATGGCTGGGTCAATATGCACACAATAAATTTGAAATGCCAAAGAGATAACTACATAGATGCCCAGCAGAGAGTAGCAAAAGCAGAATTAATGGTTCAGCAAGGGGCATATACCGTAAATCAATGCAGGCCACATTTATACAAACATCAGAAATTTAAACGTGCTTTTAGATGTAATGTGCTGCATGTGGATTATATGTATATAACTTTTAGTTGACTGTGAAAGTGTCAGTGGCTCAGTTGTATCTGACTCTTTGTGACCCTGTGGTCTATAGCCACCAAGCTCCTCTGTCCAAGGAATTCTCCAAGCAAGAATACCAGAGTGGGTTGCCATTCCCTTCTCCAGGGGATCTTCTTGACCTAGCAATCGAACCTAGGTCTCCTGCACTGCAGGCAGACTTTTTTTTCCATCTGAGCCACCAGGGAAGCTCTTTAATATGAGAAACCATAAAATCTTGAACATTCTCAACTACTGTCTAAATTGCAATGTAAGAATCTAGGCACCTTAGATCACAAACCCTCTTATTTACCCATGGCCCTTCAAACACCATAACATGAGACACCGTCCCAAGTACATGAAAATCAATCATTTATCACTGTATTTGAGTGCCATATAATTCACATTTTATACTAAATACTAACATTCTAACTAGTCAAAATCTTTTATCAGCATTTTAAAAATCATTTGTCACAAAAATTGTATATATATATTTGATATTTCTTGTTAAACATCACAACTTTAGTGATTTTATGAAGTTAATACTTCTACAGCAAATTAGACTTCAGAGAAAAAATTAATTTCAGTCACAAAAGAGTAAGAGAATGAACCAGTTGATTCTTGAAACTTTTTCTACAGTTCCATCTTCTCTATTTAATTTCATTATATCAAACACAGCAGATATAGAAAACCCTCAAACTACAAACCAGCAATGGGCAAAAAAATTCATTTTTTCAGTCAGTATAGAATTTAAAATACCTTTCTCCATAAATGTAAAGATGTGATGGTAGATATGTTCCTGTAACACACACGAAGCACGGCACTATGATGACAAGTCAACTGAGCCTAGAGCGCAGGCACCGTCATTCCGTCAAACACTGTGCGGAGCGTTACAGGCAGCGGAGGGGACGGCATCTCCTGCAGTCCTGACACAGGAAGTGTTCTCCCTCGAGCTTCAGGCTTCCTAGTATAACTCCTGAAGCCTGAGAACAGGGTGAAGGAGGCGAAGTAAGAGGCTAGAACCATCACTTCCTGCAAATTAAACAGTCCTCAGTCCTTCCAAGGACCCCAGAGAAAGGGGAATCTACCAATACTACAATTTCTGGCTTCCAAAGCTTTCTTTCACAGCGCAGGCCTGTCTCAGCTGTATCCCTTATTCCTGAAGTGAGCATACAATGGACAGCATCACCGGGTCAATGGACATGAACTTGGGCGAACCCTGGGAGACAGTGAGGGACAGGGAGGCCTGGGGTCCTGCAGTCCATGGGGTCGCAGAGGGTCAGACACGACTTAGCGACTAAACAGCAGCAAAGCAGAAAATGATGTGTCCCAGGCTCCAGGGCCTCTTTCCTTTAACTAGAAGCAACCACAGTAAACAGAAAGAGAGGCCACAGGAGGTGACAAAATAGACGCAAAACAGAGTCAAACAAAATCTTGGCCTGAGACCTTTGCTCAGTTCAGTTCAGTCACTCAGTCGTGCCCGACTCTTTGTGACCCAATAGACCACAGCACACCAGGGCCCCCTGTCTATCACCAACTCTCAGAGTTCACTCAAACTCATGTCCATTGAGTCGGTGAAGCCATCCAACCATCTCATCCTCTGTCGTCCCCTTCTCCTCCTGCGCTCAATCTTTCCCAGCATCAGGGTCTTTTCCAATGAGTCAGCTCTTTGCATCAGGTGCCAAAGTACTGGAGTTTCAGCTTCAGCATCAGTCCTTCCAGTGAAAACTCAGGACTGATTTCCTTTAGGATGGACTGGTTGGATCTCCTTGCAGTCCAACGGACTCTAAGACTCTTCTCCAACACCATAGTTCAAAAGCATCAATTCTTCGGCGCGCAGCTTTCTCTATAGTCCAACTCTCACATCCATACATGACCACTGGAAAAACCATAGCCTTGACTAGATGGACCTTTGTTGGCAAAATAATGTCTCTGCTTTTATATGCTATCTAGGTTGGTCATAACTTTCCTTCCAAGGAGTAAGCATCTTTTAATTTCATGGCTGCAATCACCATCTGCAGTGATTTTGGAGCCCCAAAAAATAAAGTCTGCCACTGTTTCCACTGTTTCCTCATCTATTTGCCATGAAGTGATGGGGCCAGATGCCATGATCTTCGTTTTCTGAATGCTGAGTTTTAAGCTAACTTTTTCACTCTCCTTTTTTACTTTTATGAAGAGGTTCTTTAGTTCTTCTTCACTTACTGCCATAAGGGTGGTGTCATCTGCATATCTGTTATTGATATTTCTCCTGGCAATCTTGATTCCAGCTTGTGCTTCTTCCAGTCCAGCGTTTCTCATGATGTACTCTGCATAGAAGTTAAATAAGCAGGGTGACAATATACAGCCTTGATGTACTCCTTTTCCTATTTGGAACCAGTCTGTTGTTCCATGTCCAGTTCTAACTGTTGCTTCATGACCTGCATGTAGGTTTCTCAAGAGGCAGGTCAGGTGGTCTGGTATTTCCATCTCTGGAAGAATTTTCCACAGTTTATTGTGATCCACACAGTCAAAGGCTTTGGCATAGTCAATAAAGCAGAAATAGATGTTTTTCTTGAACTCTCTTGCTTTTTCCATGATCCAGTGGATGTTGGCAATTTGGTCTCTGGTTCCTCTGCCTTCTCTAAATCCAGCTTAAATATCTGGAAGTTCACAGTTCACAAACTGCTGAAGCCTGGCTTGGAGAATTCTGAGCATTACTTTACTAACATGTGAGATGAGTGCAACTGTGCAGTAGTTTGAGCATTCTTTGGCATTGCCTTTCTTTGAGATTAGAACAAAAACTGCCCTTTTCCAGTCCTGTGGCCACTGCTGAGTCTTCCAAATTTGCTGTCATATTGAGTGCAGCACTTTCATAGCATCATCTTTTAGGATTTGAAAGAGCTCAACTGGAATTTCATCACCTCCACTAGCTTTGTTCCTAGTGATGCTTCCTAAGGCCCAGTTGAGATCTTTGGTCAGTCACTTAGTAATAACATACTTCATTTAAGACTTTACTTGCTCACCTATAAACTGGGATTAACAATACTTATTTCCAAGGCTTATGTGGATCAGTGAGAGAAAAATACTAAGCGACCAGTCTCACAAAGAACAAACTCAAGAAACGTATCCTCTACCAAACGTATCCTCTACCAACATTTCCACTCAATCTCTTTTTTTCACTGAGATCATTGGTTCTCCATCTTTACTCTGACTTCACATCACATAATCTCAGTAACCTCACTCAGGAACCAGCATCTTTCAATGAGCAAATCATTAAATTAGGTGCTAGAGATAGTCAAAAGGCATAAAATGCAGAATAATTCACCTGTACTCAAAGGAACACCCCACCTCCACAAAAAGCCTCTTTCCTCCAGCAGCAGCACCATAAGGCACGGGAAGGAAGGGTGTGGTGACCCCAAAGAGCAATGGACTGTGGGGAAGTTTTGAGATGAGCAAAAAGGTTTGAAGATGCTTTTGACAGCACTAAGACTAAAAAATGATATGGGAGACAAGGGACAACATAGCTCCAGTCCTCCACCCAACCCCCAGGGACCTACACTGGGACCATCCCTGAAGTGAGGAGAGAAACTCTAGGTAACTGTCAACAGGTGGAAAAGAGAAACCCCCCTCACCGGCACAATAGGTAAACCACGCCCCGTGGGAACGTGACTCGGAGGCGGAGTTCTGCCTGCACGCACGTGTGCAGAGTACTATCGGGATAAGAAAAATGCCTCGGAAGATAAACAACACAAAATTTAAAGATGCTGAATAAGTATCCATTTCCCTACCTTACTTCTCCTAGGATAAGTACATATAAAAATTTTAAATACCAAGTTCCTAAAAGAATTCCAAAATCTCAACCAACAGATTTTGATACAAATTCACACTTTGAATATTTTGTTCATTGGCATCCTCTGCCAGGTAACAGAAAACATTTACACACATGCACAAGTACAGCCCAAGTA
>SJYC01070656.1:0-35361 GCA_006408675.1 Madoqua kirkii
TCAAAGAACTCACAGTACCTGGAAGTCACCCTCAGTTCCTCTCCCTTCCACTCTCCTTCAACAAGTCCTCTAAAATCTACATCCTAAATCTTAAATCCATCTCTTTCTCCCCATCTTCAACAGAGCACCAATATTATAAGAATAGTTACATCACTCAGTGGGCCAATTGCATTTGTCTCAGAACTGGTCTCCCTATCTGCAGTCTTGACTTTCTCTAACCCAGTGTTCCAGAAACTACAAACGATCAACATTTTTTAGTTAAATATTACAGACAACATGAGAATGCTTCATACATAGTAAAGGTAAGTTTATTTCAAGAAACGTTTGTTATAAATATGGCATTTAATCAGGAGATATGTCTACTGCTAGATATATCTACCGTGGGTTGCAGTCAGAAAAGTCCAAAGATCACTGCCTAAGCCATCTTTTCAAAAATATTAACCAAACAATTGTAACCGTTTCTTATAAGCTTTTTAGTCATACCCCTTGTTCGGTCGCTTCAGCTGTGCCCAACTCTTTGCAACCCAAGGACCATTGCCCGCCAGGCTCTTCTGTTCTTGAGATGTTCCCGGCAAGAATACTGGAGTGGGTTGGCATGACCTTCTCCAAATGATCTTCCCGACCCAGGGACTGAACCCACGTCTCCTGCGCTGCAGGATTCTTTACGCCTGAGCCACCAAAGAAACTGGCCGTATAGTGGTCCCCACTAACCACAGAATAGTGTCCAAACTCCTTGAAACGGCCCTTGACTTTGTCCATAAATAAGCTCGTCCGCCCCTTCCCAGCCTCGACTGACAGGCTTGTCATCCTGTGCTCCTATCAAGCCACCTTCTGTGCATCCCATTCCCTCGGCCAAGGTTTTCCTCTCCTTGGTTTATACATCAAACCCTGCTCATCCTTCAGTGCTCACTGGACGTCTGCTTCCCCACTGCCGGTAAGTCCTGAGACAACTAAGCGTACCCCATTCATCAGAGGACGGCCTGACCTCTGTGTATTCTCTTACACTGTTGACCAGCGGTTCCTTTTCGAAACGCTCTTGTCCTTGGGTGACACGGAGCCAGGCTTCCCTCCCGCCTCCTGGCTGCTCCCCTTCGGCCTGCTCTTACATGGCAGTGTTCCTCGAGGTTCTGTCTCAGGCCACCTTTACTTCAGTACATGCTTTATACCATCTGATCTACTGCCAAAGCTATTGCCAGCTCATATATGTTTCTTATGAGGTACAAACCCTCATATCCTGTTCTCTCCTAAATCCGTCCACTTCTCCCCTTTACTACTGCCTGCTCCTGCTAAGTTGCTTCAGTCGTGTCTGACTCTGTTCGACCCCCGACCAGGCTCCCCCGTCCCTGGGATTCTCCAGGCAAGAAACACTGGAGTGGGTTGCCATTTCCTTCTCCAATGCATGCACGCATGCTAAGTCGCTTCAGTCATGTCCAACTGTGTGTGACCCCATAGACAGCAGCCCACCAGGCTCCTCTGTCCACAGAATTCTTTAGGCAAGAGTACTGGAGTGGGTTGCCATTTCCTTCTCCAACTACTGCCTGCAACCAAGTATGTTGCTAAGTCACTTCAGTCGTGTCTGACTCTGTGCGACTCCATAGATGGCAGCCCACCAGGCTGCCCCGTCCCTGAGATTCTCCAGGCAAGAACACTGGAGTAGGGTGCCATTTCCTTCTCCAATGCATGAAAGTGCAACCAAGTATAAACCATCATCATTTCCCATCTAGACTAACTCCTTAACCAGTCTTGGGCCTGCACTTCTGCTCCCTTTCAATCCATTCTTCATTTTCCACATACTGGCAACAAGCATCTTTAAAATATGTAGATTTTAATATATATTTAAAAAATATATATCCAATCAAGTCACTCCCCTATTGAAGCCTTTTAAAAGTTTCTTATTGCCCTTAGAAACAAAGCTCAAATCCCTTAGCACGCCCAGTACAACCAAGTATAAACCATCATCATTTCCCATCTAGACTAACTCCTTAACCAGTCTTGGGCCTGCACTTCTGCTCCCTTTCAATCCATTCTTCATTTTCCACATACTGGCAACAAGCATCTTTAAAATATGTAGATTTTAATATATATTTAAAAAATATATATCCAATCAAGTCACTCCCCTATTGAAGCCTTTTAAAAGTTTCTTATTGCCCTTAGAAACAAAGCTCAAATCCCTTAGCACGCCCAGTATGACCTGATCTTTGCCTCCCTCTCCGCAAACCCATTTCTCACTACTCTCCCCTGTCCACAATATTCATCAGCTGCACTCTGGGATCACTTCACTAGCTTCTCTTCCTCTAGCTAATCCCTCATTACTCTTCAGTTCAGTTCAGTACAGTCACTCAGTCATGTCCGACTCTTTGCGACCCCATGAATCGCAGCACGCCAATCCTCCCTGACCATCACCAACTCCTGGAGGTCACTCAAACTCATGTCCATCGAGTCGGTGATGCCATCCAGCCATCTCATCCTCGGTCGTCCCCTTCTCCTCCTGCCCCCAATCCCTCCCAGCATCAGAGTCTTTTCCAATGAGTCAACTCTTCGTATGAGGTAGCCAAAGTACTGGAGTTTCAGCTTTAGCATCATTCCTTCCAAACATCCAGGGCTGATCTCCTTTAGAATGGACTGGTTGGATCTCCTTGCAGTCCAAGGGACTCTCAAGAGTCTTCTCCAACACCACACTTCAAAAGCATCAGTTCTTCACCACTCAGCTTTCTTCACAGTCCAACTCTCACATCCATACATGACTACTGGAAAAACCATAGCCTTGACTAGACAGACCTTTGCTGGCAAAGTAATGTCTCTGCTTTTGAATATGTTGTCTAGGTTGATCATAACTTTTCTTCTAAGGAGTAAGCGTCTTTTAATTTCATGGCTGCAATCACCATCTGCAGTGATACTGGAGCCCCCAAAAATAAAGTCTGATACTGTTTCCCCATCTATTTCCCATGAAGTGATGGGTCCAGATGCCGTGATCTTTGTTTTCTGAGTTGAGCTTTAAGCCAACTTTTTCCCTCTCCTCTTTCACCTTCATCAAGAGGCTTTTTAGTTCCTCTTCACTTTCTGCCATAAGGGTGGTGTCATCTGCATTACTCTTCAGTTTTCATAATAAAATTCTGCTCTTCTGCTGGGAGATTACCTTTGCCCCTACAAACTGGATTAGGGACCCCTGACTCTACCACTATGTCCCGTTCCCTTATGAAGTGGAGCATCCATTACCGCTTATTATGTTGACTTTTATAATTGTCCATCTCTCCTGATAGACTTTAGGGTCTGAACACAGAGACCAAGTAACTTTTGCTCAACATATTATGCCAGAGCCAAGTTTAATGCCAGCTAAGACTAACGGCTCTGCATTCAAGGACTAAGAATCTAAACTGAGATAAGCTATGATTTTTTTTGTAGCTTTCCTTTCATCTAGAGAATGAAGCTTCACATTCACAATTAAACTTCCTTAACAGCAGCAGCAACGACTAAGGCAATTACTCAAACGCGAAAAAAGCAAAACAGGTGGAGTACCTTATCACTTCCCGCCCTGTTCATCAAGGTTTCTCACACCACCAGTCGCCGTGGGGGAAAATGCGACTCTATTCTCCCAGTAGTGGCCTTGGGGGCTTAGCAAGAGGACTTCGGAGTTCAGAGTGGTGTAACAAGACTAGAAAGGGGGTAGGAAGATGCTAGAGTCCCTGGCTCCTGAGACAGACCTAAAAGAGGTGTGGGCCGAGGAGAAGGACCAAGAGCTTTACCTCCCCACGTACCAAGAGAGGTGGCGCTGCCTCGGTGCTGTCCCGCCTGGCCCGGGACGCAGCCTGAAGAGGACGGCGGGACCCTGAACTGCAGCGGGGCGTCCTTGGAGTCGAGGACGCGCCTCTGCCTGCCGGGGAAGCTCCGGGCGTCCGAGGCGGCCGGCGGAGAAGTTGCAGCGGCGTCCCAGCGGGGTCGCTTGGTGCAGGGCTCACAGCCGGGGCCCGCACTCATGCTGGGACCCGCGGCACCGAGTCTCCGGGCCAGCCCGGGCGGAGAGCCTCATTCACTAAGCCTGCGAGGGACGGACTCGCCCCCTCCTCGGTGCCGCCCGGCACCATGCCCCCTCCGCGGCGGACTGCGTCTGCAGCTCCTGCTCTGACAGCCTCCCGGACCAGGCCCTGTGCAGACGCCTGCTTTCCCTCCGCCACCGGCACCCTACCAGCCTCCGGAGGAGCCGCTCTGACTCTGGCTTCGTTCACTTTCCCACCACCGGAAAGCTGCCGTCAGGCGCTTCCGGCTTCCGGGACGTACGCTGTCGCAAACCGGAAGTGTGGGGCTCAGCGAGCGCCGGCGCCCGGAAGGTCAGCGTGTGAAGGAGCCGGTGGCAACGCGGGTCTCCCCGCGGTGACCGAGGAGCGACGGCCGAGCAGCCTCTCTCGGCCTGAGGCGGCGGGGAGAAGCAGACGGGCAGTTTGCTGCGACGCCATGGAGGGCGGCGGGGGTAGTGGCAACAAAACCACGGGGGGCTTGGCCGGCTTTTTCGGGGCCGGCGGGGCAGGCTACTCGCACGCGGATTTGGCTGGAGTCCCGCGTAAGTATGAGGCCTCCCCTGCGGACGTGCTCGGATCCTGCCCGCACCCCGCACGTGCGCTGTGCCCTCGCCCCTTTTTTTCCGCGGTCGCAAGCTTCAGTACCGGGGGTGGGGCGCGTGAGTCTGCACGGCCGCGTTTTCCAACGCTGAACGAGTGTCTGGAGCCGTGGATCCGGAGAAGCTCTCCGAAGCTGACTTGGATCCGGGAGATACGGCGTGGTTTTTTCCTTTCATAGTCAGGCTTCCTGCCTTAGCCTTCCTCCCACATACCGAGCCCATAGGTAACTTTTCAACACAGAGTCCCGTATCCTAAGCCTTCAGGGCAAAACACTCTATAGTAATGCATACAGGCGAGAAAGAAGTATGCGGCAAGTGGAGAAGCTTGGAGGAGAACTGAACTTATTTATAGATATTGAAAAGAAGCCAAGAAGGAATTTTAGGAAAGGAAACATTCAAGTTACAGGGTCCCGAGGCGCGAGCACCCTGCCTGCGCCCTCTCCTAAGTACCCCGAGCATGTGTCCAGATCTTTGGAACTTTCTAACTGTGGGTAGTCACCTGGATGAGTAAAACGTGCACTTAAAGATAGTGGGAACTTGGTGAAGGATAAGAGCTTTATGAAACTGTTTATCTTGAGAATCTTTCTACGCTTTCTTTAGGGCTTTTATGCGCAAAAACAAAAACGGCTTTTAAAGTTCCTAGTGTCATCTGTGTGAAAACTGAATCTAGAACATAGTTTTCGTGTGAGTTATGGGATACGCATAGTTCATGAGTTTCGGAGCACAAAGGGCACCGCCTTAGTGCGAAAAGGCCTTATTACACTAAGATTTCAAGGTGACTTAAGACATCAAGGAGTAAACACTATTCATTGAGTACTTGAGATGGAGTTTTCTGGGTGCAGGACCGCAGCAGTTATATTTTTTAAAATGACTGATGTTTTCACAGAGCTTCCATTCCATTGAAGTGGGCCAAGTAAATAAAGTGTTTCAGTTAGTGGTAAATGTCTAAAAGCAAATAGGATTTTGAGATGGTGATGGGAGCTGCTGCTGAGTCGCTTCAGTCCTGTCCGACTCTATGCAACCCCATAGACACCAGGTTCCCCCGGCCCTGGGACTCTCCAGGCAAGAACACTGGAGTGGGTTGCCATTTCCTTCTCCAGTGCATGCTTAAAGTGAACAGTGAACGTGAAGTTGCTCAGTCGTGTCTGACTCTTGACGACCCCATGGACTGCAGCCTACCAGGCTCCTCCATCCATGGGATTTTCCAGGCAAGAGTACTGGAGTTGGTAGCAATAAAGATGATAAGTAACAATTCAAGGTAGATACTGGATATAGAACTAATAGGACTTTGAGTTGATGAAAAGACCAGAGTCCTGGGTAGTGGACAGATTTGAGAACAATCATCTGAGGTACAGAGGATCCAAAGATTAAATTTAAAATGTGAGGAAGTTGATTTTTCCTTGATAGATTTTTCTGTCTTCAAAGGTAGTGGAATTCAAGTCTGGCTCAAGTTTGTCAGCAACTGTCAACACTTAGATCTGAAGGAATTGCCTTGAAATATTTATACACAACACGTAACCCAGGTGATTTTTTTCCCCTTCATGAAATTGATTTGTCGCTTGTCAGGCTCGCTTTGCAGTGTGTACAGTCCCTGGTGGCTCAGACAGCAGAGAGTCTGCATGCAGTGCTGGAGACTTGATCCCTGGAGAGGGGAAGGCACCTCGCTCCAATATTCTTGCCTGGAGAGCGCGTGGACAGGGGAGCCCAGCGGGCTGCAGTCCGTTGGATCACAGAGAGACAGACAGGACTGAGCAGCTAACACACACACACGCAGTTGTCAGGTGTTTTTGTAGAAAAGTGGAAGGAAATTAGCTTTACAGATGAACTGGGCTCTGCTTCCTGGCACTTCAGTTATTTGGTCCCTGTTACTGCCAGTGTCCTGACATGAGAGCCTGAAACAGCCGTGCAGGATTGAGGCCGCCAGGAGGAGTCAGCCCCTAAACTGCCAGACAGGAAAGGTAAGATAGGAAAGTGGGAGACACGCCTGCGTGCCTCGAACATCAGAGCTGCAGAGCACACTGAAGAGTCAAGAGCAGACTTGACGCTGAGTGAAGTAGCTAAACTCTGATTGCAACATATCGCTCTCTTTTCTCTCTAGTAACTGGTATGAACCCTCTGTCTCCTTATTTAAATGTGGATCCACGGTATCTCGTACAGGTAAGAACTTTATTAGTCTGGTCCTTCACCTTACCTTTAAACAAACAACCGCAGGTGCCTATGTTGACCTGATCTGTGATATGTGCTTCTAGAGGCACTAAGTCTCTGCTCCCCTTTCGCCCTTTTTCCCCCACCAACTCTATGGATTTCCCTTGCATCCCTTCCTGACACTAGTTGATTAAAGGATTTGGGGGTTTGGTTGGTTTTTTGTTTTGTTGTTTCATTTTTTTTAAGGTTATGATAAAATTGACGAAATCTGCCGTCTCTAACGGCATGTTCCGTGGTTGCCTCCTGATACTGCAGAGCCATTAACCACCTGCCAGCGCCGCGCTTTCCATGCTGTGAAACTGAAACTCTGTGCCGCTAAACAGTTGCTCCTTTGTCCACCCTCCTCCCAGTTCCCGACAGCCGCCCCTCTGCCTTTTGTCTCATGATTTTTGAATACTCTGAGTACCTCCAATAACTGCAGTCACTCGGTATTTGTGTGTGTGACGGATTGGTTCAGTCAGCACAGTGCCCTCAAGGCTCGCGTGTATGGTAGTTTGTGTCAGAACCTTCTTCCTTTCAAGGCTGCGTAAGATCCCATTCTGCTTATCCTTCCGCGTGTCCTGTGGACACTTGATTGCTTCTGTGTTTCAGTTGTGGTGAGTAGTGCCCCTGTGAATTTCAATGAATAAATACCTTTTCCAGATGCTCATTTCAGTTCTTCTGGTTGTACATCCAGAAGTAGAATTGTCGTATCACGTGGTAGTCATATTTGTAATTTTTTGAGAAACTGCGGCACTGTTTTCCACTGCAGCGGGGCTATGTTTCATCTCCACCAACAGTGCACAAGGGTTCCAGTTTCTCCACATTCTCACCAACAGTTTTTATTATCTGGAATTTTTTGAGAATCCTTATTAAAATGACTGCAGTGGTGACTTACTGTAGTTTTGATTAGCATTTCCCTAATGATTAGTGGTCTAGTGGTTTTCCCCACTTTCTTCAATTTAAGTCTGAATTTGGCAATAAGGAGTTCATGATCTGAGCCACTGTCAGCTCCCGGTCTTGTTTTTACTGACTGTATAGAGCTGCTCCAGTTTTTGGCTGCAAAGAATATAATCAATCTGATTTCAGCGTTGACCATCTGGTGATGTCCATGTGTAGAGTCTTCTCTTGTGTTGTTGGAAGAGAGTTTTTGTTATGACCAATGCATTCTCTTCGGTTCAGTTCAGTCACTCAGTTGTGTCCGACTCTTTGCAATCCCATGAATCGCAGCACTCCAGGCCTCCCTGTTCATCACCATCTCCTGGAGTTCACTCAGACTCGTGTCCATCGAGTCCGTGATGCCATCCAGCCATCTCACCCTCGGTCGTCCCCTTCTCCTCCTGCCCCCAATCCCTCCCAGCATCAGAGTCTTTTCCAGTGAGTCAGCTCTTCCCATGAGGTGGCCAGAGTACTGGAGTTTCGTCTTGGCATCATTCCTTCCAAAGAAATCTCAGGGCTGATCTCCTTCAGAATGGACTGGTTGGATCTCCTTGCAGTCCAAGGGACTCTCAAGAGTCTTCTCCAACACCACAGTTCAAAAGCATCAATTCTTCGGTGCTCAGCCTTCTTCACAGTCCAACTCTCACATCCATACATGACCACTGGAAAAACCATAGCCTTGACTAGATGGATCTTAGTCAGCAAAGTAATGTCTCTGCTTTTGAATATACTATCTAGGTTGGTCATAACTTATCTTCCAAGGAGTAAGCGTCTTCTAATTTCAGGCTGCAGTCACCATCTGCAGTGATTTTGGCCTCAGTTTTTTGTTGTTTGTTTTTTTGGGGTTTTGATTTTTTGTTTTTGTGGGGTGTGGTTTTTTTGTTTTGTTTTGTTTTGTTTTTGAGAAGTTGCTGATTCAACACAAAGTTGCAAAAAAAAACAACTCAGTTTACAACATCAAAAGGGCTTCCTAAGGGTAAAGAACGCACCTGCCAATTCAGAGGGTTAGGAAGATCCCCTGGAGGAGGGCATGGCAACCGACTCCAATATTCTTGCCTGGAGAATTCTACGGACAGAGGAGCCTGGCTGGCTACAGTCTATGGGTCACAGAGAGTCAGACACGACTGAGCACACACACACACTCTGAGCACACACACCCACCCATCCCCATCAAAGAGTAATTGCTGGATATCCCAGGAATGCAAGGTTGACTCACTAACTGAAGAGAGAGTCAGTGGTGATGTGCACTTGGACCTGCTAATGTCGATTGTGGCCGTCTTTTTTTCCTCCCCCTTTGT
Source organism: Madoqua kirkii (assembly GCA_006408675.1). NCBI lineage: Eukaryota > Metazoa > Chordata > Mammalia > Artiodactyla > Bovidae > Madoqua > Madoqua kirkii. The sequence goes on from SJYC01070656.1 coordinate 9,034, forward strand.
ATTAGGATCCATTTCTGGATCATAAATAATTATCATATTGTCTACCTCATCATATTAAATATAGCACTCCTATAAAGCTTAAGAAGCACAATTTTCAAGTCATTACTTGAAAAGTCAGGAAGCACTCAATTTACAAATATATGTTTAATATATTTAGACATAGAATCTATTCAGATTTGCTTATCATTGCTCAGCAGACCATTTCTGTGTGATAGTACATGCGTTTATCTGTTTGTGCAGTTTGGGGGAGGAATTTATGCACAAGCCAGAAATCAGAGCTAGTGTAGAGGCGGGTTTTCCTAGTCGTGGACGCATTTACCAAAGGCCAGTGTTTGCCAAAGCGCTGTTTGTTTGTTGGCATTTTGTGTTAAGGCTGTGTACTGTGGTGCATGAGCTTATTTTAGCTATTTATGTAGAGAAAGCTTGGCAGAAATGTAAATGCATTTGTTTTCGTAAAAGCATATGGTATTGCGAATCAACCCTGTGTGCTCACAGTGACGCTTCTCAGCCTAGGCTTCTTGCATGCTCTTCAGGGCCGGGAGTGCGCACCAGGGTCTGGGTGTGCATGTGCTGGGGCGAGGGGGTGGGGGGTAGCTCTCCTTCTAGCAGCTTTCCGAGGTGAGAAAAGGAATGTGTGCCTTCAGACAGGTGAGACCTGTTAGAGTGGTGGTTTTGCCCGTGTGTGAGTGATCCAGTCTGTTATACTTCTCCAGTTTCTGCTTGTTTTTATGAACGTTTGGTCTTACATATAGTAAAATGGTGGTTGATAAATAGTATTAATAGCTACAGAATGAGCTATTTTCTCCTTCCAGACTGGTTTCTTGTTACTTCTCATAGCTTTCAGTTTGCCTTTCTATAGAGATGGCACTCTTAAATTGTCAAATTTATCATGAAGGCAAATTACATATAATCTATCAAACTTACATTGAGAAGCTAAATTCTGAGCAAGAATTTCTTCCTCAGAACTAATGAGCGTAACTGTATATATTATGTATTTCATTTCACTTTGGTTTACATGTTGCTTTTGTTACAGAAAGTTTTATCTTTGTTTGACAAAGTAAAGTGGAGTTTTACTTAATTTACGTTTTATATTCTGTGAAAAACTCCTTTGAAAAATTAAACACTTTGCAGGTATAATACGTGTGTTGAGGGGAGCTGAACTTGATTTTCATTATTATCCCTGTAGGATACAGATGAGTTTATTTTACCAACTGGAGCTAATAAGACCCGGGGCAGATTTGAGCTGGCCTTCTTCACCATTGGAGGATGTTGTATGACAGGTTGGTATTTACACATGGTTTTTAAGGCTCCTAAATCCAGGTGGTCAAAAGTGTTTAAAATCCAAGGTGATTAAAATAAGAGCTTCAGGGTGTGTTTTTTTTTAATCATTATTTACAGTTTTTCTTATTAAATAAAAATGAAAAAGAATCAAGTATAATTGCTCTTTAATATAAAGCTGATTATCTGAATGATTATTACTCTGATTTGCCAGGGGCTGCATTTGGGGCAATGAATGGTCTACGGCTAGGATTGAAGGAAACCCAGAACATGGCCTGGTCCAAACCAAGAAATGTACAGTAAGTCTCATGACATACTGATGTTTGAGTGTTAATCTCTACTTCGTTGGCTTAACGAACACGACCTTGAGATTACAATATTTAGAGTACTGTATAATTTTTGGTCAATTTTTTTGCTGGTGTTTTCCCCTTATTCATTATAAAAGGAATTTAGAAATCAAGTTGCTGGGTCTAAGCTTTTAGGAGTGATTTTTGAATCAGTCCACCAGCTGGGGCTATTCCAACCTAACTTCTCAGCTACACCTGTTCTATTTTGCAGGCCTATATTACATGCTTTTCAAATTGTTGAATTACTAGTACATTATTTGGATTGTTCAGGGCTGTGCAAAACCATAGGACATGGTAAGTGAAGAAATAAGAAGCACATAAGAGTAATTACTAAATCTGCTGTAATTTGATTGAATTTCTCATTGACTTCACCCTCCATTTCTGAAATGCAAAGGTGCAGGAAATTTCCATGAAATTCCTAGAACTTAGAGGTAGTTCTGAAAGGAGTAAGATAGTCAGTCTTATCTTAGGAAACTGAGAAGGGAAAGTGCAGATAAACAAGTCAGAAAGTGTACATAATGTGTATCTTCACCCTGCTTAAGAAACAAACATGACCAGATCCTTTTGCTGTTCCTTAAATAATACGTTATTTAGTTTTGTTTTGTTTTGTTTTTTTTAAAAAGCGTCTTTTATGCTTCATCTGAGTGGAAGGACACACTGTCTCTTCAAGCTCCGTTTTCCTTGGCCAGCAGATGGCAGCAGGCGTGTTAGAGTGAGATCTTGCGAAACCTGACGGCCTGTCAGACTTTTCACCTTGCAGTTACTGTATGGATCACTGCCCTTGCTTTACAAGCTCAGATCCTTGAGTATTTTTGTATTTATATTGGTAACATTCAGTCTTTACTCCAGTTTTGTTTTTTTTACTTTTGTGTTATGGATGGTTTTGAATATTTACAAAAGTAGAACCATCACCCAAGTTTAGCAGCCGTTAACCAGCACCAGGACCAATGGTGTCCCATCGCTTTCTTCCCTCCCATACTATTTTGAAACAAATCCCCAGCATCATATTATTAAATAACGATTTGGAAGGTCTCTTAGAAAAGATAACCTTTGTTTCTTAAAACCATCATAGTTACTAAATTTTTGAGAGAGTTGAATTAGTTTTCTTTTTTAAAGTCAGATTTTTAAAATCTTATACATCATTTTCTTTTACATACTCATTTTGATTTTTTTAGACAGAGATAGCATTTAAAAAATGGAAAGATAATCGGGTTTCAGGCTAGAAAAGATCTATGTAGTTTCAGAGCCCAGATTCATTACTTACTGGGATCTTGGGTAAGTTTCCCTACTTTCTGCCTTTAATCTACTGAGAGATGATTACAGTGGGAAGTAGGTAAGGACCCAGGCAATGCAAGCATGTTGCCCACCCGTGTTCCAGAGGACTTTGCCACGTGCCGTGCCACCAGCAGTACAGTAATGAAAGCTTATCACAAGTGAAAAACAATTGAGTGCTAAACTGAAGCATGTTAGTAAATAGGTAGCAGTTAACTATTTAACAATATTTGTAATCATTACTAATTTTTAAAATAATCCTTTAGGAGTAATACAGAGTTTTGTTATTATTGAGCATTACTTTAAATGGGTTCTTTACTTCCTGTTATTGTGACTCCGTGGTTCCCAGCAGCAGTCAGCTGTCGGGATGGCCGTTCCTGTGACAGCGTTGCTCTGCTGGGAGAGGAAGGCTCTGTCCTCTCCTCCAGTCGCCTCCGCCGCTGTCAGGGCGGCGTCTGGCGCTGGTGAAGGCGGGGCCGTGCTCCCCTGAGGGTGTGCTGAGCGCCCCCTGTGGCCGCTTAGTGCTGGTGTGGGAGCAGACACGGGCGCTTCTCATGTCTCTAGTGAGGTGCACTTTCCTTCTCTCTGAGTGCTTGTAAGATACAGTCCAGGATATCATTGAAACCTTCTATATATTTAATAATTTTATGTATTTAGTAATTAGAATTTTCTTTATGCATTGCCCTCAAACATTGGGAGTTTTAACCTAACCTTCATTTATGTAAAGTAAAAGCAATCCTTATTGAATTCTAAGGAGGTGTTAAGTTTTAAAATCAAAAAAATAAAATTAAGAAAACTTTGGGTATTGTGTTTATATATTTAAAATTGATGTTGTATGGTTTTTCTAAATACTAAAGCAATACTGGTTCTAAATACGGATTTTTTTATCTTTCTGCCCTGCTAGGATCTTGAATATGGTGACTAGGCAAGGGGCACTCTGGGCTAATACCCTAGGTTCTCTGGGTAAGTAGATATCTCACTTTATGGTAAATCGTTATCATTACAAAGAAAGAATGTACATGTATCATGAACAGTTTGATCAACTAAAATTCTGGCGCTGGGATGTGCAGAATTATGTTCAAATCCACTCTGGTGAGTAGCGTAAATACTACTTAGGGAAAGATCATAAACTATCGATAGATAGCAAAATAATGCCAGGTACTAATACCATTGTGAATATACTCTTTGCTAAATATTTTAAACACTACATACTCTCCTATCCCATCAAGACACCAAATAAAATCATATTTTAACTCAGTGAAATCCAGATAGTTTAGTGCCAAGGCAGATATTTTTGTGTGTTACGAAAAGCTCAAGGTTCTATAGCAGATATGAGGAGGAATCCAGCCCTCCTGATATGTTTTCCTAATAGCCCATTCGTCATCCTGTTTACCTAATGAGATTACTCAGACTAATTGCCTGAGTTGCAACAGGGCCTTTGTAGACACTTCGTAGATACTGGAAATATTTGTGGTTCTAAGGAAGGTATAATTTAGTAGTACTTAGGAACAAATCTTTCATACTATCGTGTTTAGGAATGATTGACTCTCTTGATTATTCATGACTTATATAAGAAGCTTACTTGTGGCACTTATGCCCTCGACCAAAGTTTTCTGTGTCTGAAAGTCTTTAACTGGTGGCAGGTTAAGTAAGAGAAAATGCAGGTAGACCAATGGTGTCCCATCGCTTTCTTCCCTCCCATACTATTTTGAAACAAATCCCCAGCATCATATTATTAAATAACGATTTGGAAGGTCTCTTAGAAAAGATAACCTTTGTTTCTTAAAACCATCATAGTTACTAAATTTTTGAGAGAGTTGAATTAGTTTTCTTTTTTAAAGTCAGATTTTTAAAATCTTATACATCATTTTCTTTTACATACTCATTTTGATTTTTTTAGACAGAGATAGCATTTAAAAAATGGAAAGATAATCGGGTTTCAGGCTAGAAAAGATCTATGTAGTTTCAGAGCCCAGATTCATTACTTACTGGGATCTTGGGTAAGTTTCCCTACTTTCTGCCTTTAATCTACTGAGAGATGATTACAGTGGGAAGTAGGTAAGGACCCAGGCAATGCAAGCATGTTGCCCACCCGTGTTCCAGAGGACTTTGCCACGTGCCGTGCCACCAGCAGTACAGTAATGAAAGCTTATCACAAGTGAAAAACAATTGAGTGCTAAACTGAAGCATGTTAGTAAATAGGTAGCAGTTAACTATTTAACAATATTTGTAATCATTACTAATTTTTAAAATAATCCTTTAGGAGTAATACAGAGTTTTGTTATTATTGAGCATTACTTTAAATGGGTTCTTTACTTCCTGTTATTGTGACTCCGTGGTTCCCAGCAGCAGTCAGCTGTCGGGATGGCCGTTCCTGTGACAGCGTTGCTCTGCTGGGAGAGGAAGGCTCTGTCCTCTCCTCCAGTCGCCTCCGCCGCTGTCAGGGCGGCGTCTGGCGCTGGTGAAGGCGGGGCCGTGCTCCCCTGAGGGTGTGCTGAGCGCCCCCTGTGGCCGCTTAGTGCTGGTGTGGGAGCAGACACGGGCGCTTCTCATGTCTCTAGTGAGGTGCACTTTCCTTCTCTCTGAGTGCTTGTAAGATACAGTCCAGGATATCATTGAAACCTTCTATATATTTAATAATTTTATGTATTTAGTAATTAGAATTTTCTTTATGCATTGCCCTCAAACATTGGGAGTTTTAACCTAACCTTCATTTATGTAAAGTAAAAGCAATCCTTATTGAATTCTAAGGAGGTGTTAAGTTTTAAAATCAAAAAAATAAAATTAAGAAAACTTTGGGTATTGTGTTTATATATTTAAAATTGATGTTGTATGGTTTTTCTAAATACTAAAGCAATACTGGTTCTAAATACGGATTTTTTTATCTTTCTGCCCTGCTAGGATCTTGAATATGGTGACTAGGCAAGGGGCACTCTGGGCTAATACCCTAGGTTCTCTGGGTAAGTAGATATCTCACTTTATGGTAAATCGTTATCATTACAAAGAAAGAATGTACATGTATCATGAACAGTTTGATCAACTAAAATTCTGGCGCTGGGATGTGCAGAATTATGTTCAAATCCACTCTGGTGAGTAGTGTAAATACTACTTAGGGAAAGATCATAAACTATCGATAGATAGCAAAATAATGCCAGGTACTAATACCATTGTGAATATACTCTTTGCTAAATATTTTAAACACTACATACTCTCCTATCCCATCAAGACACCAAATAAAATCATATTTTAACTCAGTGAAATCCAGATAGTTTAGTGCCAAGGCAGATATTTTTGTGTGTTACGAAAAGCTCAAGGTTCTATAGCAGATATGAGGAGGAATCCAGCCCTCCTGATATGTTTTCCTAATAGCCCATTCGTCATCCTGTTTACCTAATGAGATTACTCAGACTAATTGCCTGAGTTGCAACAGGGCCTTTGTAGACACTTCGTAGATACTGGAAATATTTGTGGTTCTAAGGAAGGTATAATTTAGTATACTTAGGAACAAATCTTTCATACTATCGTGTTTAGGAATGATTGACTCTCTTGATTATTCATGACTTATATAAGAAGCTTACTTGTGGCACTTATGCCCTCGACCAAAGTTTTCTGTGTCTGAAAGTCTTTAACTGGTGGCAGGTTAAGTAAGAGAAAATGCAGGTAGCTTGTCAGAAGATAAGCCTCTTGTGTGAAGACCCTAGCCCTGTCCTCGGCTTTGGAAGCGGTGCGTGGTCACACTGAGACAGTCAGATTTGCGTTTGGGGTCCTGGTAAAGGGCTGTGTCCATGTGCTGCTTGCGCCCCCAGCACCCCTCCCCCTTGCAGCCACCCTCCTTGTGTCGATGCTTGTGAGCTTGCTTGCATACCTGGAGTGAGCCCCTGGACATTCTCAGTTTAGTTAGTGTTCAGAAATATCGATTCTGAGCAAGCTGGAATGGTCGGTTACCCTGTATGTTTTCCTTGTAACATGATCAGTTATGAGGTTTTGCTCAAGTTTAGTCTCAGTTAAATAAATTGAAGCTGGAAGAAGAGCCTCTGTAGAAGTACAGAAACTTAGAGCAGAAGAGCTGTGAGGCGAGTGTGCTGTGATTAGAAAAAGGGCAGAAGAGGCAATCCATTCGTGGCTGTGTGGTCTTTGGAGACGCAAGAGAATGGCGGTTTAGGGGAAACGCTTGTTAACTACATAGTGCTGTTAGCATTTTCACATGTGCAGAAACTAAATCTCAATTGTCTTGAAGTCGTATTTTTCTTAAAATAGAAGTGCATGTGTTTTGCTTTTGTTTCTAAATTCTAAGTACAGCTGTTAACAAATAAATGGAAGTGAAAAAGATATTCTTCCTGGGTCTCCGCAGTGTCACTTTCCATACATAGCTAATAAATTTCGTTTCTTTCCAAACATTTTCTTTGCCTATCCAGTCATACACACATGTGCCCGCTTCACATGTCAGTGAGCAGAGCGCTTCCTGCACTTTGAGCGCATGGTGTTCCATGGTGTGGAAAGTCTCTCTGGATCAGTCCCTCTTGAAAGTCACTTGATTTGTTGCTAGGCTTCTGTTACTGCAAGCAGTGTCCCAGTGATCATTGTTGCTGTGTCTCGTGATGTCTGCAGACTGCGTGTATGTAGGTGTAACTGCCGTAGTGACCTTCAGTTCACTTTCTTACTATGACCAGCTCCATCTCCCTGCAGCTCTGCTTTATAGTGCATTCGGTGTCATCATTGAGAAAACAAGAGGTGCAGAAGACGACCTTAACACAGTGGCAGCTGGAACTATGACAGGCTTGCTGTATAAATGCACAGGTGGGTGCCGGGAAACGGTGAGGCTGTCTCCTAAGACAGTCACATCATGCTTTTTGGCCATACTGTGGGTTTTAAAATAGTTTTTTTTAAGTAGTATAGTGTTCTTTGATACCTCACAGTTTGCAAAAAGATTTTATTTTTTAATTTTCATAAAATACACATAAAATTGACCATCTAAACTGTTTAAATGTATAGTGCAATTATATTAAGTACATTAACGTTATTATGCAACTCCAGAACTTTTCCTCATCTTATAAAACTGAAACTCTGCCCACTAAGCAACCCTGTCTTCCCCTTCTGCAGCCCCTGGCAACCCCCAGTCTGCTTTCTGTCTGTGGGTCTGATTCCTCGAGGTGCCTCAGGCCAGTGGCGTCGTGTAGTGTTTCCTTGTAGTGACTGGCTTCTTTCATGTAGCGTAACCTCTCACAGCGTAGCCTGTGGCAGAACCTCCTTCCTTTTACGCTGAATAAGCTGCCGTCACGCACACACCGCCTTCTGCTCAGCTACCTGTCAGGGGACACTTGGGCTGCTTCCGCCTTTGGCTGCAGTGCCTGGTGTTGTTATGAACGTGTTTACTCTTAGCAGTAAATCCTAAGAGCTGAATCAAAATTACTTAGATGAAGATCAAATATCAAATTGTCCTCTCAGATGGAAAAGAAATGAACATTTGCTGAGTTATGGTTATATTCTCAGTAATAACCACTTAATATATAACTTGTTAAACTCTGTGAAGTGATAATCAAACACCCCCGTTTCAGAGATGAGCACGTTATTAAGATGCTCTTTTTCAAAAGACCGTAAAACTAGCAACAGCCCCAGATTCTCCTCACATTCCTGTCTTAAATTGCCTGGATTCGTGCCAGAATTGCCTGTTTATGTCCTGTGCTCCAGCCTCTGAACAGTACTTCTGTTTGATTGCTTTATTATGCTTCAGACACTTGATTAAGTAATTTTTGTTCTTAGGTAAGTCCTCCAAAACAAACATCAAGTAGCATTTTTTGCCTCATTTTTACTAGAAATGAGAGAGAAGTCTGTCCTACAGGATTATGACATCTAGACTTTCATGGTATGTCTGAGAGCAAGAGGCTTTTTTAATACTGAAAATGGTAACATTTGGAATCGTTTCCCTAAGAGCTGACGAGACTTCTTGCAGCACTTTCTGTTCTGATAAACATCAGCAGAGCTCCCAGGCACGTTAAGACAGGAAATATCTTTTATATACACAGAAATGTTGGCATAGAAAAACCGTGTTAAAAACCCAGAAATACTTTCACACGGAGAATCTTTGGGGTCAGACGAAGGAGTTTAAAACCTTAATTGGCAGCACAGGGGTGGCACTCAGCCAGCAAGTGTTTAATTGCCCCAAACTGTTTATGAAAGATCAAAGTAAAATTTAAGGAACAGGAGATTTCGCACAAAAACTTGGAAATTTTAGCTTCTTTTGCAAAAATGGGAGACATAGGGCTCACGTTGTGCATGGTAGCAAATGGCAGGCCCTGCACGGGTGAGGGGGGAGCTGCTGCCCCCTGTGGATGGGCGCGGAAGCCCCAGCTCAGGCCTCGCCTGCCCCTGCTTTCTTACTCAGCGTCAGCCGTTACAGTGTTTCCTGTGTAGGGGGCAGCCTTAAGTATGAGAATGGACTGAATTACCACCTCGTTGAAGACACATTCCACATATTTTAAAGATGCAGAGGGGAAGGCAGAATACTGGGGATTATCACGGGGAAAAAATGAGAACCTAGTTTTCTGTGTCCAGGACTTCTTGAGGAATAGCGTCTTCCCCGCCTGGGACATCTCCAACATAAATTATGGAGAAGAACGCTCGGGGCTCAGAAGAGAAAAAGCAGAAAGAATATTCGTTAGTGCTTTGTCAGGTGACCAGTGGGTTTCAGCTTTTCGGGTTTCAGTTTCCAACGCAGTTGTGGAACACAGACAGGTGAGCAACCCGCTGACCCAGAACCACGGCCCTCGTTCCTGGCTCCCGCTGACCGGTTTAACGCAGCACGTCAGAACTGCAGGCAGAGGCAGAGCTGTGCCTCTTACTGATTTCTGGTTTAGACGCCACTTAAGACAGAGCACAGAATTTTGTGTGGCAGGAATTTATTAAGAAACTCCCAGGTTCAAGGATTCGGGAAACAGTTTAGGTAGTCCTTTAGTCTCGAGTCAGCCTCAACCAATAAGGAAAGAAGGTGGATGGTGGTGGCCCAGCGTCAGTATACAAATACGTAATGCTACTGAAGTGTACACTGAATGGTAATTTTACATTATCTTATCACAATTTTAAAAAGAATTTTTTAAAAACAAGTTAAATAGCGCAGACGTTTGTTGAATTTGTAAGCTGTCTGTGTGTAGGTAAGGCCATTCCTCTAAAACTGGGCCACAGGCTCCTGCTGGCCAGATGCCTGTCTCTTCACAGTTTGCAGACTAAGAATGTATTTTACATTTTAAAATAGTTAACATTCTACATGGTTATATAAGTATCTACGATAGGTAGGAATGAAACATCAAGAAATAGCACGATACACATTCTTTAGAAACGTGCAGGTAAAAAGTGGGTTTCTTTTCCAGCCATTTCAAGAAAAGTGTGCTGACCCCTGTGCTGAAGGACTTATCAGTTCAGTGTGTTAGGTCTGCCAGTAATCAGCTCTGTACCACGTAAACTAGGCACTTAAATGTTCTGGGCCTCATTTTCCCAGGTTTAGAAGAGATGACATTTGCCCTTTTGGGAAGAACTGTATAAGGATCCAAAAGATGGACAATTAAACTGTGACACAGAAGCCTCATGTTGTTTTGCTTTATAGAGGTTAACCATTGGCCTCATTTGGTTCACTGTGTTCAGAGCAAGTGTATTTGCTAATCAACTTCCTGTACTTAGTTGGGCAAAGGTTGTTTTGTTACAGAAAGCCTAAAGCCAAGGCTGTTAAATTCTTTAACAGATCAACCAGATGGAAAACCCTGACATTATTGGAAAGAGTTAAAACTAAAACGTACTAAAAGGCTGCCCTTGAGTCAGGCTTCCCTGGTGGCACCTGCAGCGCAGGAGACCTAGGTTCAGTCCCTGCGTTGGGAAGATCCCCTGGAGAAGGGAAAGGCTGCCCACTCCAGTGTTCTGGTCTGGAGAATTCCATGGACTACTGTATAATCCGTGGGGTTGGAAGGAGTTGGACATGACTGAACAGCTTCACCAAGTCAGGGTCACTGTGACTATTAGGGAATCATGCACTGCACGTTGGGTGTCTTCTTGCTAGAAACAGTTGTTCAGCCGTGCTAGAGACAGTTTTTCCTTAGCCTTCAGAGAAGGCTGGTACAAGAGGACTGTGTTTTGTACTAAGGCGGTTTCATTTTGGTATGAAAGCAGAAGGCACTCTAGGGGATAAATGGTTGAGAGACACATAATATGCCAGTGAGGCCCCAGAGTTCTTTAATCTTCTCCAGCTCACACTGGAGAGTCTTCTGTTTTTGTAACCTGCTTAAAGAACATTCATTATACTCAGAAAACTTCACTCTAATATCTGAACCATAGTGATGCTGTTTCAGATGGCATTTATTTTTCCTGGGCTTCATAGCTTATTTTTTCCATTTCTAGAAGTTTGGTCTAAAGTTCACTGTCAGCCCATTTTTCAGCCACATTGAATACAGTTGCAAGTTCAACTGTCATGCCTAACCTTAAGTCTGTCGAGAGAGGAGATAGACTTGAAGGAAATATCTCCCATTTACTGTGATTAATTTTTTATGTGTATCATCCCCCTTCCTACATATTTGATGGCTGTTTATAGATGATGCCTTCAGTTTCTGTTGGGTTTGTTTAAAGAGATAATTAGGGTGCTTCAGAGGTGAAGCCGAAGCCAGTCAGCTATCTGAAGTCTTCAGGCTCGAGAGGCTCCTGGAGGGAGTGACCCTTTAATCTATCATCTGAAGCCACCTGGCAGGACGTACACTGCAGAAATGGTTGGTCCAAACTGTTCGAACTCACCAGCATCGCTGAGTCTCATGGAATTTACTAGAGTGTAGCTAAAGGGCTTCTACTAAGGTATACCTTAACCGTTGGACCTTTGCTTTCCTATCACATGACTTGCAACAAATACTCCATAGATACCATACAGACTACCTGAAGTCTGTTATCCCTACTTATTTGTGAAACTGTTAAGAGAACATCAAGTATTTCTTAAAAGCCGCTTTGGGTACCCCCATTCTTTTACTAGACTTGGTGACTATTTTCAGGTAACTGGTTGAAACATATTGTTTCTGCTTTTCAAATGAAATACCTATTCCATAATCTTTTTCCACATGAAAAAGCTCTTTTGTTAAGCAAAAATAGTTCAAAGTCTAATCCTAATCCTGGAATGGTTTTCAACTAGTACGATGAAGCTTGGAGCTTCCCAGGTGGCTCAGTGGTAAAGAATCTGCCTGCCAAGCAGGAGACAGGTTTGATCTGTGGGTCAGGAAGATCCCCTGGAGAAGGAAACGGCAATCCACTCTAGTATTCTTGCCTGGAGAATTTCAGGGACAGAGGAGCCTGGTGGGCTGCGTCCTTGTTGCAGCAGAGTCGGACACGACTGAGGGACTAAACAGCAGCGTGATGCTGCTAGGTTACGTCTCTGCTCACTGGTTGGAGATTTTCCGAAGCGTCAGAATAGGGGTAGGTGATGGGAGTGTCGGTGCTTCATCAGCACCCAGCTCAGACCTTGTTACAGCCATGTTATCGCCCACCACTGTCCGAGTCTTCAAAGTTAATATTTAGAGGCCCTGTGCAAGGTCCAAAGCCTGTTAATAGTTTCCAAAGAGGGTATCGCCTTGTTTACATACCGCCTTGAATCAATTGACAGTGCCATGAAGTTCTAAAAATTATGACTAGCAGGGGATTACTGATCTGCTTGGGATTTCAATAACAAGCATAAGGTCTTGTCCAAAAATGTCCTAGGATCATCAGATTGAGAAAAGTCAAAACACCATGCTGATAACTGTGAAATTAAAAGTGAAAAAAGGTTGTTACTATGGATACATAGTTGACATCAAGCAGGTGATTTAGGGGGAATCTGTTTCTACTGAACTGCAGTCTTTGTTTATTATTTTCAGAGCTTACTCTCCTGTTTGGGAGGGAATCTTCATAAATCTGAGGAGTGTGTCTCAGCTTTGGGAACCTCCTGGGTCGTCCTCTGATGGGGCAGTGTGTGTCCAATGTGTAACGATCCCCTCCCTGTTCCTCTCCCAGGCGGCCTTCGTGGGGCGGCACGAGGAGGCCTGGCGGGACTGGCGCTCACGAGCCTCTACGCCCTGTACAACAACTGGGAGCACATGAAGGGCACCGCGCTGCAGCAGTCGCTGTGAAGACCCTGCTGGTCCACCAACAGGGCACTTCGGTAGTCACCCCGACCCGTCTCTGAGTCAGTCTGGAGGCATTTACTCTTCTGTCTACAGCTAATTTGAAAACCTAGAGATTCCAGTTTGTTGTGATGAAGATCATGGATGGTTGACCAGGACTGGCACTCCTTCCAGCCATTACTGAGTTGAAGACAAACGCCCTTTGGCGGCTGAGTGATGTGGTTCTCTTAAGAAGATCTCGCACCTGATTTTGCTCCTACCCACTTCTGGAAAACCACTTAATCCCAGAATTCAGGCCTGCTTGTCAATACTGTATCAGCCACATTTGTTCGTTTAATGATCCAAGACTGTAATAGTGCTCTGTATTCCCAATAAAGGGTGAAAATAGAACTGAAGTCCTAACTCCCAACATTAACATAGAGGGTGTTGTTTCTCCAAAGTTGCTCTTGACTTCTCTTTGCTCCCATAGGCCAAAGCGTGTTTTCATGTTTGTGATGAAGTGAAGGGCTACCAGCAGCATTAGCAACGAGGTTAAACATTCTTTTCCAACAGAGCTGACACTAAACAGCCTCAAGATATCACAGGCTAACTATTATACGGTCGGTGTGCTGTGCTAGAACAATCCTAACTCGGCCTCAGTGGGGACAATGGGCGAGATGGCATAGACCGAGATGGCATAGACAGAGCTGGAAGTTTCTAAGGAAGCCCCAGGAAAGCGACAGGAAGGGGGACAAGTTACCTGGTTTCTGAGTTAGTTTTCTCATTATGAAATGAAATTAATCAAATAATGCCCTCTAGGTCACACATACAGGTAATAACTGGTAGCTATTATGATTACAGAGAAAGCGAGGTAGAGCCTTTCTGAACACAGCTGGCTAGGAGGGATTTGGCAGAAAAGCCGAGGACAACAGCAGATAGTAACACCATACCTGTTTGCTGACTCAGGAGAAGTAAACAGCACTTTATTCTAGGTGAATATAAGAACTTTTTATGTTCAAGTGTTTCTCAGCTGTGCTTGTATCCAAAGGATACCACATTCATATAATTTTGTGACAAGGCGTTTTACAAATACACAGGACAACGATATGGCTGTTATGCTTTTAATGAATGGAGGCAGATACAAAACGCATCAATGCAACGGAATGGTTTACAGACTTAGTAGCATAGTGATTAATGTTAACTTAGGGATACACAACCTGGTAAACCTCAACTACAAAGTTTGCTGCAACCTAAGATAATGGAAAAGCTGCTTAAGTTTTTACCCACCACCTTTAAAGTTCTAAATGGTATCTGGAAGAACTAAAAAGTAATAGGCTCCTCTCAGCTGTGGTTAAGAGCTCTAGTGAGGCTGTGTGACAGGGATGCCAGGACTGGGACGTTTCCCCAGAGGGGCGTTCCAGATGGCCACACCACAGACTCGAAAGGTATTTCCAGTAACAGGCAAGCTGAGGGGCTGAATAGTTTAAAAGTGGAAAGCAACTAAGATGTTTCATTCTAGAGAATTTTAAAACATGGTATAAATACCACCTCTCTCCTACAGAGAAACTTTTTAAAGCACGGACGTAACTTTAAGGATACTAAGGAAACATCGATAGTTTTCATAAAGCTTCAATAAACACCCCAAGGCACAAGTGTTCAAAACTCCCTATTCACTAAAATGTCACTGCATCACACTTTTATTAGAGGTATGGGTACGCTGTGCTTGCAGAGAGCGGACGTTCAGTTTATGCCCAGTTAGAAGCACCAGGTGTCAAGCTCAGCTTCCATTTACACAGGATGCACCAATAACACTTAGGATAGTGAACAGTTCAAGTACATTTCCAACATACTTGGCTTTTTGATGAGTCAGCACTGGGGCTCTGTTGCCTGTAGTTCTTCAGAACATTCTGGAAGAGGCTAAAACTACTCTGAACCTAGTCTTCAAGCAATATGGAGCCCTTCTGAAAGATGTTCTTTCCTAATAACATTTAGAGAAGGAAATAAAGGCAGATCTTGCAAAATCTGAATGTCTTTCAAAAGAAGAAAAGCAATGTAGAATCTGGCACCTAACCTAAAATGTTCTGTGATAAATGTCAAAAATTGCCAAGACTTTCAATATGTGTTTTGGTAAGAAAAAATCACTATATTGGCAAGGTTAATGATGTAAAATACAACAGAATATTAATTAAACAGAAGAATTCACCGTTAATGAAAACCCAGGATGAGGGAAGCATCCAAAGACTGCCGATCAAAAGGCAATTTTACCAACTTTAGAAGACATCAGCACACTTTGATTAGAGGACTATTTCATTCGTAAAACTGCAGTGTCTTAATGTACTTCTAATCACCACCCAATCTAAGGAGCCAAGGAGGCTTATGAGAAAGACCTACCCACTAAGATGCATTTCTAGCACAGGGGTGAAGTAATACTTCTGTAAGAAAGAACCTGAATCACCTCGGCATCAACAAGTCGCCTTTTTCTTTTCCACAGTAATTCATAATTTGATGACCAATTTCTCTTCACTAGTTTGAAATTGGGGAGGAAAGGAACTACATCAGACCCAAAGAATGATTTCACAAGCCACAGTCACTCAGCTCATGGATTTGTGATAATCTGCAGAAAATTTGTTGACTCGTACTCGATTCCTTCACATCTGTTAAAAAAAAAAAAGTCCACAAAAAAAGTTACTGTAAGATTAAAAGCAAACGTCTTCCCACTTTAAAGTTCTCATTTCTCAGTTAGCTATTAGAAACCACACAGGCTCCAAAACTTCTGGCAGCTGCATCATCTGGAAAGGTTACTCTCAAGTATGTCCTCCTTACTTCATGGAGCAAGTTCAAGTGAAACATGAAGTTTCTAGGATCTCTTTTTCCCACCTCACCTAATACACAAACCAACCATTAACAGAAGCAGTTTCGTAAGCAAACTGAATTCATAGACAAATCATGAGCAGCTAGGACTGCAGGATTTGCACTAGTGGCATATACCAACCTGTAGAGGAGTTCGATACAACCACTTTTCTTTATCAACTTTAAGCTGCATACAGGCAAAGAGATCGCACACTGCTGGGAGGCCGTAACGGTCCGGGGGAAAGTTGTGTTCCTCCTGTAGGGGCGAACTAAGTAATACTTCCTGTAACAAGACAAAGAGTGGGTTGCAACAGGACAGCTGGGAGGCATGATACCAACAATCCATCTTCCAGTCCAGTGTCTATAGAATGATGCAAACATGGGGCACTCTAGTAACAGAGCAAAAGTGACCACTATTTTCTCTGCCCCTAGCTTTTCCATAAACTGCAATAAAATAGGCCAGATGTGGATTTGGGGCATAGAAAATACAAATTTCAGTATGAATAATCATAAATGTTCCATTCGGTTGCTAACACAGCACCAAAATTAATACTTAAGCCGCATTTAACAGTTAAGATAGTTAAGGATCTGGTCCATTTATTTGCGAGGTTTGGGACTAAGAAAATAAAAATCTGAATATACCTCAAATGGTGCCTTTTTAATGTCTTGGCTCACCTTGGCCTTCTTTCGAAGTAGCCACTTGTCCTCTCCTGAGGATAAGTGGCTAAGACTTCCTGTCTTCTTTCCTGGCAAGACCCAGTCAGCTGTGCTAAACGGACACCAGGCAGTGGCCAAGGGGCTGCAGGCTTTTGTTTGCCAGCCCTGTCCTCGGAAGGAGGCACTTCCTTGCTGGGACTTCCTCCTCCGTGTGCGGGGGTCAGGAGCCACTCTGACAAGGGCGTGTCCCGCATGACCCGGAAGGAGTCGGCAATTCTGGAGGCCCTGGCCTGGGGAGCCTGAGCCTGCTCTGCCGCCTCTCTTCTGGATGGAGAGAGCCACATGTCCAGGGAATGTTTACGGTTCTCAGGTCCAGGCTTCGGTTCCACAGGCACGCCATTTTTATCCCTTCCTTCTTTCTTCAGAAGCCATTTACACAGAGCTTCCTTCTCACAATTTTCATCACATACACACTCTGCAAAACTTGTGCAGGGCTCATTGGCTTTGCAGACCTCCTCCACTTTATATGGGTCTTGATGGTTCTGGACAAGCCAATCCTCAGTAGTCAGGCTGGGAGTGGACAAGGGTTTCTTGGCCTCCAAGTGGTCGTTCAGACATTTCAGACTGCCCAGGTTCTCAATCTCCACACCTTTCGGCTGGTTACCCTGACAGTAGGTACAGGAATCAGACTTGACAAGCCAGTCGTTCACACTGTAGGGCTCCCGGAACACCTGGAACAAGAGCTTGAACTTCTCACTGGTGGTCTCCCAGCTGCCACTCTCGGGCTCCTCCAGCTCACGGGACTCCTGGGGAGTTACCAGCCAGTCAGAAAGGCCCAGCTCGTCTTGAGTAAGAGGCTCCAGGTCAACCTCCTCGACTTCCAGGGACCAAGAGCTGGCGGCAGGGCAGCTGTCAGGCCTCTGGCAGCTTGGCTTCTCAGACGCCTCCTGTTGCCGACTACTGTGGAGCCAGTTTTCCAAACCCTTTAGGTTGCCCCAGACTTTATTCAAGAAGCTGCAGGCTCTAGCAGATGCCTACACAAAAAATACACAATATTACTTTGCTAGAATATTATGACGGCCTTGAAATTCAATGATAAGAGTTCTGCTTATATTTACCACACTACAAAATGTTTCTAAGTATACATAGCCAAAAGACCTGGGATTCTCTGAGATATTAAAATACATAATTATACTAAAACTTAAATTTTCTGCAGTTAAAAAAGGCAAACTAGGAGAAAGCATTTATAGCATATCTTGTAGAAAAGACACAAGTAGTTTCTACATGTGCATTTATGAATAAAGACAAAAATGAGTGGTAGATATGATTAGAGAAGTCATCAAAGTTGGCTAATAAACATGAAAATTACTCAATCTCCTCAGGAACCTAAGAAACTCAAAAAGTAAACTTGTTCTTTTGTGTTAAATTCAGAGAAAAACTTGTAAATGACTCCCACTGTTAGAGATGTTTAGGCAAGACGGTATATAAAGTAGTGTGGGCTTTCTGGAAACCCAAACTGACACTATGTATTGAAAGCCGTAAAGAGTCTGCAGAACTATAATTTAGGAACCCAGTTTCTAAGAATTCACTCCTAAAGAACTAATCAAGAATGCATATAAATAATTATCTCCTGGACATGCAAAATAAATTTATTTATATTCAGGAAAACTGAAGTTTATAGCCAATCAATGAAATATATACTATGAGGGACTTTATGGAAGAAATTAAATGACAGAAATATATTCATGCACGTATGCTGCTGCTGCTGAGTCGCCTCAGTCGTGTCCGACTCTGTGCGGCCCCACAGACGGCAGCCCACCAGGCCCCGCCCCTGGGACTCTCCAGGCAAGAACACTGGAGTGGATTGCCATTTCCTTCTCCAATGCATGAAAGTGAAAAGTGAAGTTGCTCAGTCGTGTCCGACTCTTAGCGACCCCATGGACTGCAGCCCACCAGGCTCCTCCGTCCATGGGATTTTCCAGGCAAGAGCACTGGAGTGGGTGCCATCGCCTTCTCCGTCCTGCACGTATATGTACGCATGAATGAAATGTTACAGTGGTAGTTTCTGCATGTGGGATCATGAGCTTGTACTTCTTTATACAGTTTTTTCCTAAGCTTTTTCTCTACAGTGAAGAGGTGTCACTCTTGTAATAAAATGTTATCTTTAAAACATGTTTCCCAGACTAGAACTAAAAACCAACGACATGCTATCAGTCAGTAACTAGCCCCATCTATCTCAGAGCCAACAGGGGCAGCGGCACACCTGAGTGCTCTCCACGGTCTGCTGCTGGGCGAGCCAGTCCTGGAGGTCGGTGCTGGGCAGGTGTGGAGCCTGGGGACTGACGGCAGGTCTGCCTCCAAGGAGCCACTCGCTGAGAGGGACAGCGGCGGCGCTGGGTGCCGGCTTCTGCTAATCACACAAAACTCTGCTGCTTAACAAGGCGATGCCAAACGTGGCAGAAAGCTTGCCAGAAAAACAGGAGACCCGAGCTCTTTAATCCTGGCTCGGTGCTGACCCTGCACAAGTCAGATGGTTCCCCCAAGCCTCCATTTTCACAATTACAAAGCAAGGAGCACAGCTGGAAATCAGCTTCTCAGCTCAGAACTTTTAGGGCCCTGGATTCACACCTCTCACACTGTCTTCAGAAGTGAATGATAAAGAGCAGGACCCCTAAGAGAACCAACCCAACCATACAGCTGATGGTAATGTCTTATGAACTAACTGAACAATGTCTAAAACGTCTAAATTTCTGACATTCGGTCTCAAGGGAAGCATTTAAGTGTATAAACTCATTTATTACCATTCATGCCTTTTTACAAATAAATGATAGCCAAAACAAAAAAGTGATATAATCAAAGCCCCAAAGAAACACAAGCCAAGTAATAACTCAGTCACCAGAAACAAAACAGCACTTCACCTGCTCTGGCAACGGGCCGTGGCCTCTCTGCTCTGAGAAGGACCCAACATTTGATGACTAGCAGGGGCCATCAGGTGCTCCGGAATTTGCTATAAGATAAAAAGCAAATTAGCTGTGTTTACTAATGCTATGCTTTCATACCAAAAAAGTGAACTTGTAATCCCTAAATTTCAAAAGTATTAAGCAGAGTGTTACAGTTCACTAGAATAAATACTCTTCACACTAAATTCAGTGACCTATGAAGTAGTTATAAAATCTGAGAATTCTCTATCTACTTCATAACCATCTTCACACAAGAAACCTTCACTGGTAGTATTACAACTATTAACAAGACCCAAATGAGACGATATTTGACTCTATATAGACCATTCAAGCCATAAATTTCTTCAGAAATAAGTCAAAGGTATTTAGAGGTACAAAGATGAGTTCCAGAGACAATCAATCAGTCAATAATACATTCCAAGCATTACCAGCCTAATGCTCTATAAATTCAATCAGAACATTAAATTTCTAAAGCTTACCAAATTCTCAACAAAGTCCCTTTTCATAGTGAAAATGTGCTATTTTTAAGACCGTGCGTCAGGCCACAGACCCGGGCAGCTCACTGTGACCCTTCTGAGATAAGCGTCACTTACAATGGTCTTGAGAGACCCAAACGCGGTGATCGCCTGGCGCAGGGCAGCGGTGTCGGCTTCAAAGAGCAGAGCAGTCGAATCTTCAGGCTTGAGGGTGACACTGCCCAATCTGGAGAAAAAAGTAAACAAAATCTGGCTATTTTAAAGAAATATCTATTTCAAATTCATCCAAAATAAAAACCAAATTGTGAGTTATTTGAAGTTTGGTTGAGTAACTCAACCAAAGATAGATGACTTAACCATGTACCGCCAAGTATGATATTAAATATTTAAAGCAAGATGATATTATCAAACAAACATTAAGCTTAACACTAAGTTAAATCCAAGTCATGCAAAAACACACCAAGGTCAAAGAGCCAAATCAGAGCACACAGAGGGCCCGTACCTCTCCAGGCAAGCCGAGACCGGACCGGCTAGATCTTTGTTTGGGGTGCACTCCAGCTGCGAATCAGACAATCGAACTGGCCCAGTAACTAGAAGGAAAATGAGATCACAGAGCCACAATGATACAAAAAGCACCAAGTGTATCCAAGTTAACAAACAGCAAATAGCACTGGAGATGAGATGTTTCTCTGATCTGTATTAGTGCTTCATTACAGAAAAGACAGTCTCTGGAAACCAGAAGCCCTATCATGGCCTTGCAGCCAGCTTACCCAGTAGAGCTGCTGGGCCTGCTGCTGAAGCGTCTCCTCTTTAAGCTGATAGATGAGATCTACCTGTTCATACAGCCACACCTCACGGCTTCGAAGGCATTCCAGGTGGCGACTTATGCAGCTGTGAATCTGGGCTTTGACCTAGGAAACATAAATATGTTAGCTTCACCAAAGAACAGTGTTTCCCACAGAATGGTAAGGTTCTTAAATTTCTGGGGGGTCACAAATCCTCTGATTATCCAATGATGACATGTATGGAGTATCTCCCCAGCAAAACGCGCACACTCAGAATTTTGCCTATAAATTCAGGGTTGAGTGTCCCAAAGCCCACCCATGGAAGAATCAAAGCCCCGTGGACCCAGTGTAAGATTTTCAGTCATAAAAGCATCTTTAAGGTCTAAAACCCTCAATACCCCTCCTTCTAAGACAATAAGGTTTATTTTGGGTCTCCTAAAGGAGTCAAAAAAAAAAATACAAGGACACGTCATGTAATACTGATTCCCCTATGTTTTCCACATAATTTGAAAACCTATAGTTTTACAAATTCATCAGTGGAATAAGACAAGAATGTAACTAGCTAGCCCTTATCCCTTTTCTCACCCTATGAATAAGCAACGCATTTACAGCAGGCCAATTTAGTGAAGAGATGAGCCACTACGTGTCAACAGCCAGAGGACTATGAGGGCAGACAGTCTGCGTAAAATTATTAGCTGAATATTTCTGGAAGTATCAACAGTGATGCAAAAGAGGGATACATATAAAAATCCTACAGAAGAAAATCTTAACGGCTATAAATTATCCGTGAGAATCCACAAAGGAACTGTATTTCAAAAGATTTTTCTGGACAGTCAAACAGTATTTCAGTCACGTAATACTTGGTCTCCCAGTTCACTAACAGGATGCTGTTAGGCCAGGAGAAGGCACAGCTTTCATCTTAGCCTGCTCTTAACAACTAACTCATGTTCAGAATCATGCCATGCCAAGACCCAGTGCAGAGATGGCAGGGCGTGTGGAGATGCCATCCTCTGTGCATCAGGACCACAGCTGACCAGGTCAGTGAGCTGAGCTCGTGCCTTTTGCTACTTTTTAGTGGATGGCAGTGCCTGGCACAGCCGCCGCACAGAGAAGCAAGGGGAAATGCAGGCCAAACTGGATTCTGTAAGGTGGCGCAGGAATTTCTAGATTCTTCTAACAGCTGCTCCATTTTCCCTTTGGAATCAAAGGCATCGACATTTCAGGCAGATGATGCAAAGGCATGGGATAAAAACCTTTTGGTTTGGAGAAGCCAATCCCTTGGCTATGCTCTAACCAGACCTGGCCGAGAGTGCAGACAGGGAGAAGGAAAGCACACACCATACCTCTCGCAAGTTATCTTTAACTTGCTGCTCAGCCCGGAGAACTCCTCCGACAGCCAGCTCCAGGTCCCTCCGCGCGTCCCAGCACCTCAGAAAGGGCTCTCTGCTGGCGGGGCAGCCACTGTGGTCCTGAGAGGCACTCATTCTGCACCGTGTTCCTTTAAAAGAAAACAAACCCAAACTGCACTGTAATTACAACCAAACACCTCGCAATCATTCCCCCAGATGATGTTCCAACCAGCTCCCAGTTACTGTTCATGACTACTTAACATTACTTCCAACACAGGACCTGGCACACAGCATACCCTTAATAAATGTAACTTGTCTATCGGCTACACCCCCCCACCCCCACCACTACTGTCGTCCTGCCCTATCTATCCTGGATAAATCTAAAATCAGAGAGGGTTTCTAAATACTGAGAAAAAGGAGGCCGTGTCACAGCAGCCCAGCATGGGTTCACTAACCCCTGTGAATCCCTGGCTTAGATGGATTCCAAGTAATTTTTTTTACTTAGAATCCAAAGTTACTTCCTTCTTGGGTACTTTTACTCAACTGGCCCGTCAAGGCAATGCTGTAGACATGATATATTTGGACAACAGTAAGACCCGTGACAAGGCCGTATACTACCTTTGTGGACAAAGAAAACACGGGCGAAACAGGACAACTAAAGTCAATCATAAGACTATGTTTTACACAGCGCTCCAAGGGTAGTGGGTTAGAACCAGCCTGTTAAGTTTTTAGAGGCGTGCCCCTGCTCTCCCCAACTACTCAACAGTTTCTCTAACTGCTTGGATGAAAATGCAGATGAGACTAAAGCTGGAGATAGCATTGGGATGTGGCAAGAACAGACTTCAAGACAGCCTCTACAAGAGCTGTTAGATCCTGTAAAACAGACCCCAAGACAGCCTCTACAGAGCTGTTAGCGCTTATAAAGCAAAATGCAGATTTTGTTTGTACTCGAATGGGGGAGGAAACGGAAAACAATGTTTTACAAAAAATGGAGATTTTCTTAAATTTATTTTTTACTGAAGGACAATTGCTTTACAGAATTTTTTCTGTCAAACCTCAACACTATTCAGCCACAGGTGTTTTTCAAAAAATGGAGATTTTCTTAAATTTATTTTTTACTGAAGGACAATTGCTTTACAGAATTTTTTCTATCAAACTGCAACACTAATCAGCCACAGGTATACATATAACCCCTCCCTTTTGAAGCTCCCTCCCATCTCCCTCTTCATCCCACCCCTCTAGGTTGATACAGAGCCCCTGTTTGAATTTCCTGAGCCATACAGCAAATTCCCATTGGCTGTCTATTTTCCATACAGTAATGTAAGTTTCCATGTTACTCTCTCCATACACCTCACCCTCTCCTCCCCTCGCCCCATGTCCATAGATCTGTTCTCTATGTCTGTTTCTCCACAGTTGCCCTGTAAATAAATTCTTCAGTACCATTTTTCTAGATTTCCATATATATGCATTAGGATACAATACTTCTAAAAGAATGGGGATTTTTAATTGAAAGCAAGCTTTATATGAGTTAGCAGTACACTGGATCTCAAGGAAAAAATTACTTACTATATGACTACATTCACCGAAAGCATAACATTCGCCACAGGACTAATTTGTTCCACATTTATTAGACTACTTTTGAAATTTCTCTGAATAACAAACTTCAGAAGCAGGCATTTAGGAAAAAAAAAAAAGAAAGGGGCCTCAAAACCATGAAAAATTTCTCCAGGAAGAGAGGCTGTTTAGTCTAGATAAGAGAAGTTTCTGGGACAACAAGATTACTATTCTGGAATATTTGGAGATCTGTCAAATAGAATTAGACTTGTTCGAATGACCCAAAAGGAGTAGAGAAGGATTACCTGCAGATATCTGAGGCAACATATAAAAGAAATTTCCTAACAATCCTGAAGGCAACGGCCCTCGCAGAGAAGCCCGCCAGCTCTCGGGGAACAGCAGTCCACCCAGCGCCGCTGCTGCTGCTCGGTCGCCTCAGTCGTGTCCGGCCCTGCGCGATCCCACAGAAGGCAGCCCACCAGGCTCCCCCGTCTCTGGGATTCTCCAGGCAAGAATCCTGGAGTGGGCTGCCACTGCCGTCTCCGAGTCCTGCAAATGGCTGACGATTCACGTGAGACGCAAGGAACCTGGCCTACGCTGCATGTTCAGGCTGAAGTTTAGGCCAGGTGGCTAATCGCTAGAACCTAAGAAAAGCCAAATGCAGTGAGACTCCCCATCCTCAGAGACAAGGCAAAGGGAGGAAGAAATTCAGTGGAATGACTCCTGACCATGAGCTAGATTCACTAAAAATAGCAGAAAGATTCAGGAAATTTTCTAACTTCCCCTTGCTATTTTGTTGCCACAGGCTGGTTCCCTATAATCATCTCTGAAAAAGGAAGGGCTTCACTAACTGGACTCGACAGGAATTCCCTTGGAGATTTTTTTACCACTTAAAACACTACTTTGCTACCTTCCTTTTCACTGTAAGCTGCCCTGTTCAAACACACCCATTAGTGTACACTCAGAGCACACAGTAGGAATCTGCAAAATGTGGGTAAAATGCTGGCTCATATTCGGAGAGCAGAATGTCACCTCATCACCACAAGCTGCTTCACTTTGCACGTAAGTTACACGAAAGCATGTTCAGCTTTCAAATACATTAAACCGCTTTCGCCTGTGCCTCACCTCCCACTCTCAGTTCCTCACCATCTGTGTGGGATGCCACAGTGCCTAGCGCCTGTACATTTTAAGCAATAACATTAAATTAAACAGTGTTAAAAACCTCATAACTCTAGATCATGTGGGAAACAAATTCAATGCATACAATGTAGAAAAGTACGTTTCAAAGCAATCACAAATACTACACTCTGCCCACCAAGAATAGAATACGGCAAAAACACACAAATTGGATTGTCCCCTTATTAGCTATGGATACAAATTAGGATGAGATTTCAAAGTTACAAAACTGATTCGTCACCACATATTTACCCACCTTGTTTTCAAAATAAAATGAGCCTTATCCTTCAAAACAGTCACCTGGTTAGAGTAAGGTTCTTTAAGAACCTGCTTCTCCCTCTTACACCCAGCCCGGGGATGCCTGTCCCTCTGCTGCCCTTGGCTCTGACCCTCCTCCTTCCTGCGGTGCAGTCACGGGGTGGTCAGCTGCCAGAGCCTAGATCCCAAGAAAGAAGCTGTTCGAGTGTGTCTTCTTGTTCTCAGTGAGGAGGAAGCCCTCAGAGCGGAATCAAGAACTCCACCACCCAGGTGAATTCAAGCCCCAGTCCCGAGAAGCCAGGCCTGAGCTGCCACATGCAGAGACGCTTGTTTGAGTTGCCTAAGCCCATGCCAGTCAACTTCAACGACTCATTTGCTTCAGGTTGGAGAGCCAGTGTAGCAAGTGTGATGTTGAAGAGATTACTCTGAGGCCTGAGAAACCGAATTCCAGCTACATCTGCAACCTTGAGACCCATGAGCTAGTTACTTAACTCCTCCGGGCCACAATTTCCTCTAGAAAAACAGAGACAACAGTAGCTATTAATGCAAAGTGCTGCAATAAAGATAAACAGATACATCTGCCTATAGGCACTTAGCCCAAGCCCTGCACACTGCACTTTTTAACGTCTGGTTGCTTCTGTAATTAGGTTTAGCTGAGTCATCGGGACCTTCGGAATCTCTACCTTTGGACTATATAGAAAGAAGCACGGAAACTAGAAAAGGCTCTGAAGTGACAAAGCTCTGACTCAGCATCAATTAGCCATCAATAACGCTATGACCTTGAACTGTCTGCCCTTTTTGAACCTAATGTTTTAATTAACTAGTGACGATAACAAGATCTACTCTAGAGACTTAGTGGTCAGGGTGTGATACTTGTTTAATAAATATAGCGCTCCATCTACTCTCTCACTATGTAACAGAGCAAAATGTAAGTTGTTTTTATGACAAAAACTCAGTGTTCTAAACCACACACACTTTTCTGCCCTACTACCTTCAAAAGAGGATTGACTTAAAAAAAAAAAAAAGTACTGCCTTAAATGTGTAGAGTATTTTTGTTTGAGACAAGTCAAAAGTTTAAATGCTTTCTAAAACTTCCCTGCTTCTAGGATTTCTGTTCAAGGTTTTGGGGAAGGAAAGAGATCAAGGGAGAAATACACACATTCCTCACATAAATAAAGCTCCAGGAAAAACATACTTTCCTCAAAGTAGGCTCTGCCCACTGGGGCAGCCCACCAGGGGCCCCTGCTGCCAGAGAAACAGCCCACACAC
>SJYC01070658.1:0-16187 GCA_006408675.1 Madoqua kirkii
CACGCCCCCGAGGACCCCCACGCCGTCTCCCTCAAGACTCTCGGTTCCGATCCGCCTGGGCGCCGCCGCCACTGGCCACTCGGGGCGAAGCCAGCCCGCAGAGCCTCGAGGGACACGAGGGGCTCCTCTCCAGCCTTTCCGCGGCCCACCTGCTCCGGCATCTAGCCTTGCGTCCGCCCTGATCCACACCCCAAAGCGTCAAGACGTCTTTAAGGATTTTGCTGCTAATCACGACAAAGAAGTAAGAAACGCGGGTCAGCAAGGTTTCCGAAGTTGCCAGAATTCCTGGCAGTGGTTCGTGACTCCCTCTGAGATCACCACCGCCAGCCTAGATGGGGCTCAGGTCTGGGCTCTCGCTTCAGGCTCTGACATTTCCTCACACTCCTCTGCCTGCACCCCGGTGTCCCTCTGACTCTCAAACACACTCCCACAGGGCCTCAGCCCAGTTATGCATTTAATGCTCATGGATGCTTTTCATTCAACAAACTGAGCACCAGGCCGATGCCAAGCGCTACTCTAGGCGCTGGGAATACAGTAGTGAAATAAAAGCCGTACCTGGAGAGGCAGTAACACGGAGCAGTCAAGAGAATGAACTCTGGAGCTGCACCATTTCGGTGCAAAACCTGGCTCTGTCATTGAGATGCTGTGTAACCTTAGGCAAGTCACTGAACCAATCTATGCCTCAGTTACCCCATCGGTAAAATGAGGACGATAATAATGGGTCACCTCAATAAGAATTATATGAATTGGTATATAAAAAATGTTTAGGACAGTACCTGGCACACAATAAGTACTTCCTGCCTGATGATTATCACGCTCATGGTACTCTAGTTTGATGCCCTTTTCCCTGAAAATAATCCTTATAGCCTGCATATCCAATCAGGCCAAAGACAAAATTCTAAACAGCCTTGTCACACCTCTTAAATCAAATTTTTTACTGTAAAATACTAATTCTCATCAGGCTGTATAACTTATATGCAGGGTATATCATGCGAAATGCCAGGCTGGATGAAGCACAAGCTGGAATCAAGATTGCCAGGAGAAATATCAAGATCTCAGATATTCAGATGACACCACCCTTATGGCAGAAAGTATAGACGAACTAAAGAGCCTCTTGATGAAAGTGAAAGAAGAGTGAAGAAGTTGGCTTAAAACTCAACATTCAAAAAACTAAGATCATGGCACCTGGTCCCATCAGTTCATGACAGATAGATGGGGAAACGATGGAAACAGTGACACTTTATTTTCTTGGGCCCCAAAATCACTGCAGATGGTGATTGCAGCCATGAAATTAAAAGACACTTGCTCCTTGGAAGAAAAGCTATGACCAACCTAGACAGCATATTAAAAAGCAGAGATATTACTTTGCCAACAAACGTCCATCTAGTCAAAGCCATGGTTTTTCCAGTAGTCACATATGGATGTGAGAGTTGGACTGTGAAGAAAGCTAAGTGCTGAATGAGTGCTGAAGAATTGATGCTTTTGAACTGTGGTGTTGGAGAAGACTCCTGAGAGTTCCTTGGACTGCAAGGAGATCCAACCAGTCCATCCTAAAGGAAGTCAGTGCTGAATATTCAATGGAAGGACTGATGCTGAAGCTGAAACTCCAATACTTTGGCCACCTGATGTGAAGAACTAACTCACTGGAAAAGACCCTGATGCTAGGAAAGATTGAAGGCAGGAAAAGGGGATGACAGAGGATGAGATGGTTGGATGACATCACCGACTAGATAGACATGAATCTGAGCTACCTCTGGGAGCTGGTGATGGACAGGGAAGCCTGGCATCCTGCGGTCCATGGGGTCGCAAAGAGTCAGACACGACTGAGCGACTGAACTGACTGCCTCATCTATGCATATGAAGCTACTTTCCCAACAGTTAAAAGCAGAGTGAAAGACTTGACAAAAAGCAAAGGCCAGTGGACACTGAAGACTAGAAGCCTCAATTAAGCATCCCTCAGGCTTCAGATGAACAGGAGCTGTGGGCGTGCCCGCTCCATCCGCGATGCACAGTCCCTAGGGTCCCATGTCAGCCAGTCACTACGGAAATCAGCAAGAAACAATTTCTCTCAATTCAAAATATCTTCATTGGGTAGCATATTCTGTGAAGATACAAATAGAGTAGATATACCTCTGAATGATCAAAGTTAACATTTGATAGCCCTTTGTACTTTAAGTCAGTGGCTAGAAAGAAGCAACTCTGTAAAAATATGACTAATGTCAAGAACTTTCATCTCTCTTATATGCCCCTAAAAATACAAATTACAATGTGAATACAACAGGCAGTTTGTCGACCACCACCTACCTAACCAGTGGTCTCTGGGCCCTCTCTACCAGATCTGGCCTGTGCCTGCCCTCCTTCACTTGAACTGAGCTGCACAGTTACTGAGAGTCAGTGTTATTCTATTTATGACAGCTGTAATTGTTACTATAATGAAGTGACTAAAGAGTATACAAATATAAAAACTGGAGGGAGAAAAAATTCATAAAAATCTAAACAAATTCTGCATTCAGACATTGCAGGTAGCTTTTTACTCCCTTAAGCTTTGTTACTTGCCCTTGCCTATTTATGAAAGGTTTAGGTTCTAAAGGAGAAAAAGTCATGAGACATTTTACCTCTCTTCTGTTTCAAGATTTCTTCACTGTCTCCCAACAAGAGAACCATCTATTTCCTAGTAGATTAGTAGATCCTCATTTAAAGAGCATAAACTGCAACTGTGCAACAGCTCCCCACCTGCCTGCAGGATTAAGTCCAAACTTCTCTAATAAAGCTTGGAGTCCTCTGACTTCAGCCTGACTCTCCTGCTGTCTCCCCAGAGCAGCCCCAACCCCGTGACCTTCTGGAGAGCAGTTTCTCACGCGTAGACCTGGCTGGTTCACCTTGTCCAGTCTGGCTCTCCCAACTCTCTCTGCCAGCAATGCCAGACCCCTCCCTTCTCCCTACCTGTTTGCTTTTCTGACTTAAGAGTCCCCACTATTAAGCCTTTTCTGACCAAGCATCCCATTTCTCAATAGTTTGAACCTATAGAGGCTTCCCTGGTGGCTCAGATGGTAAAGAATCTGCCTGCAGTGCAGGAGACCCAGCTTCAGTCTCTGGGTTGGGAAGATCCCCTGGAGAAGGGAATGGCAACCCACTCCAGTATTCCTGCCTGGAGAATTCCATGGACAAAGGAGTCCATGGGGTCGCAGAGAGTCAGACACGAGTGAATGACTAACATACACACAGAGGTAGCTGCTGCCTCCTCTGGGCCCGGTGTAATATGTTAAGTTTCCAGTATGACACCTATAACACATGTTCTCCTTACTGTTGCGTGTCTGCCTCCTTAGTCTGAGAGGTCCTAAGAGCAGGGCCACGTATTGTTGGCCTGGAATCAGTATTACAGCGCTACCCAGCCCCCTTCACATTCCATGTGCTCTCCTGAACTGACCTAGAGAATGGTGTCCCTAGAGCTGTGTAGTGCTTTAACCCTCAACTCAGCAGAGGCTCCATACATATTTGATAAATGGATGGATGACTACATGAGAAATGAATGCTCAGTTTCAGACCGGCCACAGGAAGTATGGCCTAGCTCTGCTTTAAACATAAGCAGTCAACTTGATGTCCCATTCAGAAAGGTTTTCCAGAAGTGGAAACGTTTCTACCACAACTGTTACTTTCCAGTTGCTTTCAAACAAGACAAAACTAGCGAGGATACAGCTACTGAAACTCCGCTTTCAGGCTGGGCCCCGAGGTAAAGTGCGCTTCCCGAGGCCAGAACCCTCGCAGCGCAGCCCTGCAGTCACAGGCACTCGCCGACGCAGAGCTAGAGGGGAAGCGTGACGGCGCTGACGGCCATCTCTGGGTTTCTTCCTCTGATTTTACAGCCACAGAAAGTCCAGCCCACATCACAGAAGTCTGGTCAGCTCTCAGAACCAGGGCTGCACCCCATCTTCAACTTGAAACTTCTTGCCATAATATAGGGAAAGAGTGATTTATCTATCATCACAGTAATAGTGTAATTTATCCCTAATTTTATATGGTAACTATCTTGTGGTTCTCCTGACAGAGACAAGCAAATGATAAAATATTTTCCCTCCTCTGAAGCCTAGAGGTCTGGAAATAATGCCACACTGAAACTGAAAATGTACCCGAGATCATTTTCTTATCAAATCTCCAATTGTTCAGGCATTGAAAGACGTAGCTTCCTGTCTATGACCAGCCGACAAGCAAACTCTTTTCAACCTATTTTGCCAGTTACCCACTCCTTCACTGAACCAAACTGTCATGTTTCCAGAGGACTCAAGACAATGCTAGCTAAAAGGAATACTTAGCCCCAAACATACCCTCAGCCTCAGAACAGATTATCTTGAGTTCATTGCATAATCAAGCCAAGTAAAATCAGGGGTGACAAGAGAATCCGGGAGACAGAGAGTCTGCATGAAGCATTCATGCCAGAAGTTTGTTGCTGTTGTTTTAAAGGGACCCTCAGGATAGCCTTTTGTTGACTTGCCAGTGCATCTATCTAATTCAGGGAGTAAGAGTGACATGCCAGGATTCCAGGTAATGGTAGACCCCGGGGGGAAGTTCACCAATTATGACGGTAACGTCAGGATTTAGCAAGCAAAGAAGACAAGCTGGGAAGGACCATATGGCTGCTCCTCTGACAAGCACAGAAACACTACTAAAACAATTCACCAGAGCAGAAGTGGCCAGCCTGGGCCCTTATCAGCTCAGGCCATCTGCACTGCTGGCCTCTTCTCTGTGCAACAGTGTGTTCAGACATGCCTGTGTTGAAAACAAAGCCAAAATAAAAGCGGATAGCGAAACTTTAAGAGGGCCAAAGCGCAGCAAAGAGACTAATGAAATGCCGCAGCGGTCTACGGTTCCTTCATGAAACCGAACTTAATCCCGTCCTTACATACTGGTTGGTCCCTTTTAACTGTCACTTAAGACTTGCAAGCTAACTAGTACATATTCAGAGACACTGAATTCCCTGACTTCAGTAACACCAGAAAACGCTCTCTGGTCTAGCAGCACTTGCCACTGTGCATCCTTCACAGAAAGGCATCTTGATCCTCTGAGACTGGGCATACTTTTTTGGAAAGAGTCAAAGATTAATACAAGTAATCATTCATATGTGTATGGTATACATGTATTGTAACACATTATTATAAAGTAACGCATTCATACATGTAATTAATATATGATCCAGCATTTAGAATAGTTTCTGATTACTTCTGATAAGAGAATGGGTATGCTAATAAAGGAAGACATTTTTTGCAGTTCATCAATTAAATAAGTCACCCTCATCTTGTCTCCAGGATTCCTGCAGAAACCTCATTACTGCTGCCCACTTCTCCCCTCCTCGCAGCCCACTCAGCCCTGCTACAATGGCCTTTTTGCTGCCTGCCCCCCCCTCGCATGCCAGGAATGCCTCAGGGCACTGGCATTTCCCTCCAGATATCTGTGCCTGCTCCTCTTCCTAGTGTCGTCTTCCTTATTATCCTATAGAAAATAAGTCGTCCTTCCACATACTTCCCCTGAACATATTTTAACATTATCTCCATAGTATTTATCACAATATGACACGGAGAAACCATTTATTTTCTGATCCCACTTCAGAAAACACACTAGAAGGAATGTACACTGTGTACATTCCACACAGACAGAGGTTGTCTTTTTGTTCACTGTTACACAGAGGTGCTCAGTAAATAGTTGCTGGAGGAATGGATTCAGTAAGTATTTAACATATCTATGAAGCAAGACATTTTTTTTAATACATCATCTCATTTAGTCCTCACAAAACTTTAAGGTACCTACATATTACAAATACAATTTTTAAAAATACAATTTTTTAAAAAGGGAAACTAAGGCTTGACAAGGTTAGATGTATTACCTACTGTCACAGGCTTCCAAGTAAAAGAACCAAGATTTAATCCAAGATCTGAGCCTGTGTTGTCTAACTACACAATGGATGGTGAACGGAGCATTTAAGTGTTAAGACTGTACGGTTATTTTCTTACTCATTCTAAAATATTTACTGTCTACACTGACACATACTGTGATAGTCCCTAGGGACACAGTGGCAAATGTGGCATGTGGAGGAAAATCTGTGACACTGAGTCACCAAAAATTAAGAAAACAAGAAAACTTTGAAATCAGAGACCGAGACTTAGAAGTTCAGAGCAATGACTGCTCTGAATGCCCTCAAGTATGCTAGCGCTTACTCTGGGCGGGAAATTATCATAAAATTCTAGCAAGAAGCTAGTGGGGGAGGAGTCTGTATCAGAATCACGTATACAGTTTTATGAAACCTCTACAGAGGCTCCTGAGATTCTGGCACAGCTAAACTGACTTTAAGTAAAATGTCGGTGGGGTAGGGAGTCTGATGTAATTCTTAAAATATCTCCTCCCTCTTTGAGAATCACATCTTCCTTTCCCTCCATGGCTCACCATGCTTCTCCACTTTTAAAATACCTACTTGCCCAAAATAAGGTAACTGGAGAAGTGAATTTTAACACAAACACATTACCGTAAAACTTGAGGATTTCCCCTAGGGCCCCAAGAACAACAGAAAAGGAGGGAGAAATAAAATGTAAGATATGTTACCCTGCTAGACTTTACATGGATCATCTCACTTAACAAATCTGTAGACTAGCAAACCTTCAAAGAGCAGAGCAGTGACCGGCCTCAAGGTCCACGCACCCACTCCCAGCTCCACTGCAGCATTTGCGGGAGTCTTCCCCAAAGACTCCGAAACCGCCACACTAGCAGCCCTGTGCAGAGATGAGGCCACTATGATGACCTGCCCCATCCCCATCCCGAGGTAACTCAACAGTCCCTACACCTGGACGTCCATAGTACCAGCGGGTAGCGGCAACAGTCACGGGACAATGACCCTCAGCCTGATCAGAAAACATCACAACAGTGTGGCGAGAAAGGCTCTGCCTCTGGGGTTGAGTGCCACGCTCTGCCTCCTGCCACGCTTGATCTCACCATCCCCGTCACACCACGTGGCACCTGAGCCTATTGACACGATTACCGTTCCTGCGCGATTATTTAGGTCCGTGAAAATAAGGACCATGCCCCTATTTTTTTTTCAGCACCTGAACATACAGGTGCTGAATTAAACAACTGTTGGTGGAGTGAGCAATGGACTAACAAGCCCCGCTCTTCTCATGTGTAAAAGGGCGATGACGGAGCTAGTCTCAGGATCCTGGAGAGAATTAACAAGCACTTTACCGTAAGTCACGGCGGGTTGGCGGGTCGAGGGCCGAAAAAAATTACGCTCTGTCTGTTTCCGGCCAACAGGCGAGGAATGGACGCACTCTGGGGCCGTTCGGGGAAACAGGCCCCTCCTCGCTGCAAGAGG
Source organism: Madoqua kirkii (assembly GCA_006408675.1). Lineage (NCBI taxonomy): Eukaryota > Metazoa > Chordata > Mammalia > Artiodactyla > Bovidae > Madoqua > Madoqua kirkii. Next base: position 7,352 of record SJYC01070658.1, read on the forward strand.
CTTCGGCCAGAGCGAGCGAACCTGGAGCTGTCACCCCGGGGCTGGGGCGAGGCGGAAGGGCAGCCTGGCGTTGCTGGCTCCCGGGCCAAGAGCGTCCAAGGGCGAAGAACGGAGGGGAGGCTGGGCAGGAAGAGAGCGGTGAGCGCTGAGCCGAGGGTCGAGGGCCAGAGGGGAGGGCAAGCCCGGGCCGCCGGGCGGGCAGAAGGTCGCGCTCCGGGCAGGCGAGGCGAGGGAGAGGCTGGCCTCCAGAAGCAGGCCCAGACAAGCCCCGGCCGGGCCGAGAAACGCCCGCGACGCCCCAGACCCTCCCGCGGCCAGAGCGCGGAAGGAGGCCCGCCCGCCCGCTGGCCACTCCGGCCCTTACCACCTCCGAGAGCCGCTCCGGGCGTCCAGCGGAGACCTTCACCGCGCCGCCGCGGGCCACACGCGCCGAGGGCCCAGAGGCCGAGTTCTCGCGAGAACACCGCCTTCCTCCCACGCCTCACGCCACGCGTTTGACAGTCTCGCGAGATCTCAAGTCGGAGTCAGCCCGGGCTCTCGCCTGCCCCCCAGAGGGATCAGAGTGCAGGTGCACAAGTCTTCCTGCACCCCAGGGCAGTCTTTCTGCCAGTTTTCTGGCTCAGAGGTGAAAGCGGCTGCCTCCCGTGTGGGAGACCCGGGTTCGATCCCTGGGTCGGGAAGATCCCCTGGAGAAGGAAATGGCAGCCCACTCCAGCACTCTTGCCTGGAGAATCCCGTGGACGGAGAAGCCTGGCGGGCTACAGTCCACGGGGTCGCCAAGAGTCGGACACGACTTCACCTCACTTTCACTTCACTGCTGCTGCTGAGTCGCTCGAGTCGGGCCGACTCTGTGCGACCCCACAGGCGGCTGCCCACCGGGCCCCCCGTCCCTGGGACTCTCAGGCAAGCACACTGGCGTGGGCTGCCATTTCCTTCTCCAGTAGGTAAGGTCAAATGAAAGAAACGTTTGTCAAAGTAAGCTCAGAAGCGAGGACGACCCTCAGCGATTTCCTCGTACCAGATGGCCTCACAAGGTGCATGTGACTTAGCTTTAAGCACAGATGCAAAAATGAATGTCAGAAGACTCGAAAGGACGAAATACAGCTCCCTTTACATGAGATGCCTGCGGAAACACGGAATAATGGTTCGCCAGACTTGGGGAAGGGGAATTGCTGTTGGTGGATGCAGAGTTTCTGTTTAGGATAACAGGGAATTCTGGATATGCGGTGGGGCGATGACTGTACAGCCATGCGAACGTGCCTAATACCACACAACTGCCCCCCAAATGGCAACTTTAAGTGATGTGTATTTTGCCACAAGTTTTAAAAATTCAATAAATAAGTATCAGAGCCCTGTTCCAAACTGCACTGATGCGGCTGCTGCTGCTGAGTCGCTCCAGTCGTGTCTGACTCCGTGCAACGCCATAGACGGCAACCCCCCAGGCTCCCCATCCCTGGGACTCTCCAGGCAGGAACGCCGGAGGGGGTGCCATGTCCTCCCTATCTGACTGCACAGCATCTGCCTGCTGGTACCATGTCACACACCACACAGTTTCTACACTCCGCATTCCACCACTGTGTTCGCTCCACCACCGCATACCTCCCCTCACAATTCGACATTATCCACACTGGAATTTTATTTATTACCAGATGTTAAAATAGGGATCTTTGTCTTAGTTTTGAAGACGTCCCCAGTACTATAATAGCTACCAACTGCTAGGCTGGGAGTCCAAGTCTCCGAATAGACTGAGGGAACAAGTCCCCCACGGCAAAGCAAAGGCAAGAAGGGAGTTTACTGCTAAGTCGAGTTAGGGCCTCTGTCACATCCCACGCAGTGGAGTGAGGCAGAGGGCCCTGAGCCCAGAATTACAGCAGTATTTATAGACTTAGAACAAAGACAGGGAGTTGGCAAGGGCGGATTGGTTGCGAGGGGTTCTTGGCATCTATTAACTGGCTGAATTTTGCACATGTGGGCTCACTCAAGGGGCTTTTCGTGTTATCTGGGCTAGCTCTAACCAGGCTGCAGGGAATATGCTGACCAGCTGAGTCTCAAGGCTGGGGGATGATGATCTCAGCTCCTTTTGGGCAGTGACCCAGCTTTTTCTGTGACTAGCTCTGGCTACTTTAGTCCTTGAAGCTTGTCACGACTTCTGTCAGGTCTCAACACTAACCTGCTCCTCAGATTTCCCAGAAAGATGGAAAACCATCTGAGTAGGATTTGCAAGGGAAATGATTGTGATAGAGCTTTATGCAACTCACCGAAGAATGATAAGGGGCAAAGTTACCTCAGCAGAAGGCAACAGGAAGCAAATGCAGATGCTAAAAGGGCTGTCATGGAAGGGGACTGGAAGGGGATATTGTTGTTTTCACTAAATTGTGTCCAATTCTTTGTGATCCCACGGACTGTAGGCGGCCAGGCTCCTTTGTCCATTGGATTTCCCAGGCAAGAATACGGGAGTGGGTTGCCATTTTTTTCCCAGGGGAGCTTCCCAACCCAGGGCTTGAACCCAGGTCTCCTGCGTTGCAGACAGATTCTTTGTCATCTGAGTTACCAGAGAAACTAGACTGGAAAGGGAGCTATGGAGAAACAGGAGCGAGAGGGAATGTCCAAGAAGCCCGTGAAAGCCCCATGAGGAAGCACATCATCCTGAACACCGCCAGGCAGATGAAGCCGAAATGGCGTCGAACTCTTAATGTCCCTGTCCCTCACTCTTTTTCAATTCAGACGAGGATTCTGGATTAAAACTATTTTTTTTTTTTTTGCAACTAAAAGTGACCAAGGGACTTTTTAAAAATGACCTTCTGGTGACCAAGATCCAGGACCTACCGAGATTGCTCAGCCAGTCCACACAGTGTTTGCACAGATGGGTGAGGGGTCAGAGGTGAAACAGAGCTCTTTACCGACTGTCTGTGAATTGATCAACAGAGGACTGTTTGCTCACTTGCGATTCGTCACACACACACACACACACACACACACACACACAACGGCAAAGCAAAGGCAAGAAGGGAGTTTACTGCTAAGTCGAGTTAGGGCCTCTGTCACATCCCACGCAGTGGAGTGAGGCAGAGGGCCCTGAGCCCAGAATTACAGCAGTATTTATAGACTTAGAACAAAGACAGGGAGTTGGCAAGGGCGGATTGGTTGCGAGGGGTTCTTGGCATCTATTAACTGGCTGAATTTTGCACATGTGGGCTCACTCAAGGGGCTTTTCGTGTTATCTGGGCTAGCTCTAACCAGGCTGCAGGGAATATGCTGACCAGCTGAGTCTCAAGGCTGGGGGATGATGATCTCAGCTCCTTTTGGGCAGTGACCCAGCTTTTTCTGTGACTAGCTCTGGCTACTTTAGTCCTTGAAGCTTGTCACGACTTCTGTCAGGTCTCAACACTAACCTGCTCCTCAGATTTCCCAGAAAGATGGAAAACCATCTGAGTAGGATTTGCAAGGGAAATGATTGTGATAGAGCTTTATGCAACTCACCGAAGAATGATAAGGGGCAAAGTTACCTCAGCAGAAGGCAACAGGAAGCAAATGCAGATGCTAAAAGGGCTGTCATGGAAGGGGACTGGAAGGGGATATTGTTGTTTTCACTAAATTGTGTCCAATTCTTTGTGATCCCACGGACTGTAGGCGGCCAGGCTCCTTTGTCCATTGGATTTCCCAGGCAAGAATACGGGAGTGGGTTGCCATTTTTTTCCCAGGGGAGCTTCCCAACCCAGGGCTTGAACCCAGGTCTCCTGCGTTGCAGACAGATTCTTTGTCATCTGAGTTACCAGAGAAACTAGACTGGAAAGGGAGCTATGGAGAAACAGGAGCGAGAGGGAATGTCCAAGAAGCCCGTGAAAGCCCCATGAGGAAGCACATCATCCTGAACACCGCCAGGCAGATGAAGCCGAAATGGCGTCGAACTCTTAATGTCCCTGTCCCTCACTCTTTTTCAATTCAGACGAGGATTCTGGATTAAAACTATTTTTTTTTTTTTTGCAACTAAAAGTGACCAAGGGACTTTTTAAAAATGACCTTCTGGTGACCAAGATCCAGGACCTACCGAGATTGCTCAGCCAGTCCACACAGTGTTTGCACAGATGGGTGAGGGGTCAGAGGTGAAACAGAGCTCTTTACCGACTGTCTGTGAATTGATCAACAGAGGACTGTTTGCTCACTTGCGATTCGTCACACACACACACACACACACACACACACACACACACACATACCTCTAAGCCCCAGGAGAGCAGGGGCCTGGCTCACCACTGCATCCCCAGGCCCAGAGCACCGCCAGGCGCCCAGGAAGGACCTGTCGACTGAACAAATGTTCTGGTCACAGAAACAGCAAGAGACGATCAGCCCTGTCACCGTTTTCCGCTCCTAGGTTTTGAAAACTGATACTGGAGCCCTGAACCCAAGCCGTTCCCCAACGGCAAGTCAGGACTCTTGGCTTTTTCATACCCACTGGGCTGCCTGTGGCCTTGGAGGCACTTCTTCCAGGTTAACCTCAGGCAAACACAGAGGTGTATGAGGGACCCAGCAGATGCTCTCTGAAGAACAGGAAGGAAGAGTGAGCATGGAAACCTCAAAGAAAAGAGGATTTCATCTCCAAGACATGTTTATTTTTTGAATTGCTCATCAGATAGTGGGGCCCTGGGGCAGCAGGGCACAGGTGATCAAAAGCAAGAAAAGCAGCAGCGCCTCTGAGTGAGGGACACACGATGACCGGTTGCAGCGGAGGGAACATGTTGTAACTTTTATCAGCATTTGTTTTTGTTTCCTCCTTTATCTGTCTGCATGCTTTATAATGTGTGTTTATATCAATGCATACATAATTTGTCAATTAGAAGTATCCACAGACTCAAGTGTTTGCTTAAAACACTCTTTACTAATAGGTAGGGTTATACCATCAGACTGTTAGAGGCCATAGGAGAAGGAAGCCTGGGAGAACCTGGGCCCCCAGGTGGGGAGCTCTGGGCCCATGAACAGCGCGTTATAACACCCAGGCCTCGACAGGGCAGGTCCCTGATGGGTTCTCCTTCTCCAGCACTGTATAGGTACAGGTCTCCTTGCTGAGGACTGCCTGGCACTTGTCTCTGTCGTAACCCACAGGGATAGGTGCCCTGTCATTGAGAGAAGAACAACACGTGTTAGAAGGAACAGGATGCCCAGCCTCCCCAGGGGCTAACTTTGAGCTGGAAGCCGCCCACACTCAGGCGTCTGGAGTGCCCCTCACCTACATAAGGGAATCTTAACATGTCACTCTCAGAAATCTGCACCCCAATACACAGGGCCTGAACTATGAACGCAGACCACCCCTGACATCATGGCTAAATTCGATCCTACACAGACTGGACCGCAGCAAGTCCCCACAGGCCCAGGGGTCTGGACTCCTCCGAGGCCAGGCAGCCTGCTCCAGCCTGACTCTTCCTGTCCTTGCTGCTCAGGAAGTAGCCAGCACTGCTGCGGCCTGAATGCAGGAAGGAAGCTGTTGTCCCAGCCCTGGCACGGAGGCCGGTCCTGTCAGGAGCTATCTCAGCCAACGGAAACAGTGGATCCCTTCAGTCAGGGACCATTGAGCCCGGGAAGAAGCTGAAGGAAACTGGAAAAGATCTCCCTGGGGAGAATCCACCCTCACATTTAAGGGTGCAAACAAGTTTAGGGCTCATTGCCCTCTTGAAACCCACCTGTAAACTCCAGATTTAAATTGCCCATCTTCAAAGTGCATACAAAATAGCCATCTCCATGGCCTTCGTAACAACATATCCTTCCACAAAGTAACCTTTGACTTACTTTAACAAAAGAGGACATATCAATCCTATTCCCAAAGGGTAATATGGAAACCAAAGGGAACACTGGAAGAAGCTTTCCCCAAGGGTGGGTGACCTGGGTAGTGGGGAGTCCACATCAGCCTGGGCCTGGGCCACCAGCCTCAAGCTCAGTTGCTTCTGGGCAGCTCCAGATCTGGACAGCGTCCCTTAAGGAGTGCAATGAGTGGAGAAATTCCCCCAGAGAAAATTTTATCAAAACATGTATCACCAAAAAAAAAAAAAATTCCCAAGAGAAACTTCAGAGACGGTGATATAATTGTAGGAGAAAGGGGCTGAAGACTTTGAGCAGTAGAGAGTGTGCCAGCTTCTCCATGTGGAGGAGTGAGTGCTGAGTGAGACAGGCAAGGGCTCTGACCAAAGTCAGTTTCTATCCCCGGATCGAGGGACGGAACCATCTACAGAAGGCATTAAATGTGTTTTAAGTTAACAAATTTAAATGAGTCTGTGTGTGTGTTAGTCGCTCAGTCGTGCTCAGCTCTCTGTGATCCATGGCCTGTTTCCCGAGGCTCCTCTGTCTGTGGGATTCTCCAGGCAAGAATCCTGGAGTGGTTTGCCATTCCCTTCTTCTCCAGAGGACCTTCCCGACCCAGGGATCAACCCACTTCTCTTATGTTTCCTGCTTGGCAGGAGGGTTCTTTACTGACTGAGCCACCAGGGTAGCCTGAATTAATATAAAGAATCTCATTTAATTAATTTATTTTTTTGGCCTTACTTCTCATCTTGCAGGATCTTTGTTTGGCAACCAGAAATTGAACCCAGGCCCATGGCAGTGAAAATGCCAAGTCCTAAACACTGAACCACCAGGGAACTCCCTCATTTAATTCTCATATTCACCTGATTATCCCTATTTCATGGTGAGGAACCTGAGTCTCGGAGAGATTAAGAAGCGCATACAGGGTCACACAGCTGCTAGAGAAGGGAGTGGAGATTCAGACCCGGTTACTCTGGCCCCAGCACCAAGGCTCTTCTCACTTCACTGTTTTCCACACCAGGTCCATGAGACCCCTGGAGGAGGATCACAGTGACATGGCTGTGATGAGGCACCACAGAGTGGGGTGGGGAGGGTCAATCTAGTGGACGAGGGTGCTTTGGCCACTGTGGAGGGGTCCTCTGATGTCAGAGAGGCAAGGCTCACTGGGCTTAACCTTGCTGATGCTATCACACTCTAGTCACACTGACACTGGATACAAAGACAACAATCAGGTTTCGGGAGCACAGAGTCCAGGTTCGGTGTAATGTATGACTCAGTCAAGGCAACACCTGCAAACCTGCTTCAGGGAGCCAGACATTTGGTCTCTGGCTCTGATATTCCTTTTGCTCCATTTAGCACTCGGCATGGGGCACGCTCCACAAACGGATTCAGAACTTTCCAGGCACTGGGACTTCAGCAGCATCGGGGGTTTCGATTTAAGTCAGGTGCTTGTGCTGCTACTCCCTGGAGACAGGTATCGCAAGGCTCGCTGAGGCACCTACTAAAATCCAAACTGCACGGCCTCCCGTGGATCCTGACTCAGTAGGTTTCAGAGGTGGGCCCCAGGAATCTGTATTTCATTAAGCTTCTCAGACGAGTGTGTGATCGGGCAAGTTTGGGGAACACTGCTTTACACTAACGCTTCTATCAGCAAAGCCACTCTCGTCCTTGTGAAACACTAGGGCCAAGACTGATGTCCAGACCACAGACGGATGGGGATGGGCAGGAGTGGAGGTGGGGTGGCTGATTTGGATCAGCTGCTGAGGAAACAGGAGAATTACGACCACTCTGCGGTACTCTCTGCTTTAGTGGCCTGAGTACCAGACCTTTGGCATCCAGAGGAAAACATCTGCACAGCCTTTCTGGTGACTTGAGTCAAACTTGAGCAGTGAAGCAGCTTCGGGTTTAGAGTGCAAGGGTCACTACGGAGCATCCTTTGCTCCTCACGTCCATACCCTCTGCCTGTGTTCAGAGCCATTCCTGTTCCTGCAAATTGCCACAGCCAGGTGAGGCTGCAGGAAAGCCAGACCCCTTCCAGAACAGCTTCAGACTGCTGCATACCCTTTCCTGTTTTTAGCAACCCATATGGATATAGATATTTAATAATAAAAGTTATTATCAAGATTCAGAAATGACCTAAAAGAAATAAGTCTGAGGTAGAAGGAACCCATTAACAGATCCATGATAAACAAAATGTGATTATATATATATATATGTATATACATATGTAAATATCTCAGTTTATATATAGATTATATATAGAGATTATATATATATTACTCAGTTTATATAGATATCTAAATATAAATTCAAATTTGAATTTATAGATAACACATATTATTATATATTTAAATTTAATATATTTATCTAATATACACGTGATATAATATATTGAATGTAATTTTTTCCTTTTTAAAGCTGAAAAATGTTTACTGTATATGTGCAGTGAAGCTTTACTCAGCTTTGAAAAGGAAGGGAATTCTGAGACATGCCGCAACACGGACAGTTCTTGAGGCCGTCACACTGACAGGAGCCAGCGAGGGTGCTTAGGACGAGCCTCCCCAGCATGTGCTGCTTTTTCATGAAGCTTATTTTGAGCTAAAAGCAACGGGCATGTTTCAGGCTCAAAGAAACTACTGTCTCCACCCCCAGCTCCCTAGGAAGCATTTAAACTGAGGATTCTTCCCAGAGAAGAGTTATCACCAGAGACAAATTGTATTTACGTGACCCCATTCATATGTCAGGGTGAACATCTGAGCAGCTGAGCTGATTGAAACATCTGATTATGAAGCATGTATACTCTTGGTCTTTTCATCCTGTGAATGACGCTTCTGTCCTCGCAAAGTCCATGCCCCGCTCTCTCTGCTTAGCACAGGATGGCATATGTGACTCATTTTACCTGGCTCTGTGCTTCTGTCTCTAAACCTCTCATGTTTGTGGGATTCCCGTACACACGAAAATAAATTTGATTTTTTCCCTGTTAATCAGGCTCATGTAAATTTAGTTTTTAGCCAGAAGAACCTGGGCGGGGGCGGGGGGGGGGGGG